>JAODJX010000035.1:104382-127615 GCA_026776945.1 Isichthys henryi | reverse complement strand
CCGCCCCCCCCCCCCCGGGGTCGGGGGGGGGGGCGGGTGGGGGCGTGGGCGGGGGGGGGGGGGGGGGGCTTGGCAGAGTTTACCAATTGAAAATGGCTTACATCCCGAGGTACTTTAACAAATTAAAAGAAAAAAAAAATCACACACTGTAAATCTTCTACCCGACTAGGTAAAGTGCATACATCTGTCTTGTTTAATGCCAGCTCATTAAAATCACTTTGGAAGGTTTCATAGCTGACGAAGGAATTATCACTTTATGCTAGACGGAAACCTATAGCGTAGATTATAGAACATATATAAAATGTAATCAATGCTCTTTGGAAATGCTGTTTGCCCGGGAGGAGAGGTGTTCCCTCAAACAAACACTCATTCATTATTTTCCATATATGTTAATGTGTGTGTACTGTACGTTGATTTTTGCGGGTTGGTGTTTCATGTGGCAATGATGTGCAAGTTGTCAGATGTACTGCTGGTTTATTCACAATATACTGTGTATATATAAATAACAAAGCTTGTCACTGAAGAACCCTCCCCCACCAATTAGCCTAAGAGCTTCAGTTGGTAAGCCTCTGTAATTTACTAAAAATAGTCCATAAGAAAGACGGCGAATGCATTTTTCTATGTATGTCCTGTATAGGTATCATTTAAATAAGAATGAGGGACCAGGAGATGGACCACATAGGAACCTCAGGCATTATTCTGCTCTCACTGTAAGTGTGTGTGTCTGTGTGTGTGTCTGGCTCTGCCGGTCCTCCAGGACCACATGCTGCCCTGTGATTAGTGTGTCCTCTGGATGTTCTTGTCCCTCAGGGACACACTAGCCCAAAGATGACATACTTCACTGATCCAAATAAGTGTGCTTCATTTATGACTCAAAGAAAATCCAGTTGAAAAGGTAAATGTGTTTTTAATTCTTGGAGGTGAAGTGTGTGCCATCGATCCAGATTCGTTCATATCGTCCCTCTGTGACGGTAAATCTCAGAATGCCAATCCAGTTCTCCTCCTCCTGAATTCTTTCATTTTCATGGGAACCCCAGAACAATGTAACAGATTGATGAGCCTTGGAAATTCTCATTCATCCATCTTTTTTTAACAGAATATTTCCAGCTTTTCCTGCCAGCTGATGGCTGTCCTGTGGGGAAACATCGACAATATTAACTTCCCCTTGTTTCTGCTCCACAAACGCCGTTTTGTTAAAAGAAGATTGACATAAGCATGAATCGAGCTGCCTGTTTGAAGGAAATCACATTTAATCCTGAGACCTCATTGAAAGGGTCTTATCGTGTTTAATGAAACTGCGCTACTCTCTGAGGACACTGTTTTCTAGGCTAAAGACACGCAGAAAAGATGAATTGATTTGGCCTTTGGTTCTTTACTCTTCCAGCAATTGAAAAGGAAATGTGTAACTTTTTTAAAAAAGTTAGTATCTGAAGATTGCAGTTCATGGGGATAATCCAAGCAGAAGGTCCCGGAAGTGTTCAGCTGGGAAGCTGACCCCATTGTTGGACTGTCCTCTTCCTCTTTGTTCAAGGCTTGCTGTCAGCAGTGTGGGCTCAGCTCCTGTCATCGCCATGGATATTCAGTGAGTTTGTGAAAGAGGTTGGACCACTTGACCTGCAGGGTGGGGGCCTGAGATGGGGAGGGGGGGTGTTCTAAGGAAGGCCAGGCTTAGGCGACCTGCACAAAGGGCACCAAAACGCTGCCAGCGTGACTGCGGTGCTTCCTTGGGAGATGAGTCACCCAAGGCACTTATCTCTGCTAATGCCTTTTAAATGTGATTAGCAGAAAAGAAGAGAGCCTTATTTTATTTGTCTAAAACAAACTCCGTGTCCCAGACCTTAAAAATCCAAATGCCACATTTGGAATTGAATGCCGACAGCTGCTCCACGTGTCTGACGCTTTCTGATGACATGGCTGAAATGGTACTGGGCCACACGGCCTCGTAAAGGCCAATGAAATTGTGTTTTTCTGGAGTCAGTTCAGTATTTTGATTGAAATAAGCAGAATGGGAAATCTCTGCCATACACATGGTCTGCTTACACACCAACTGTGTACGCGCACGCACACACACACACACAAACTGTAATATATGTGTGCTGTATAATGTCTGCATAATAGCAATCACATTGGCCAGATAGGAGAGACCAAATGTGTACTGCTAACTTAATTACAGTGAAAGCTCTTATACAGAGCATCTGAAATAGCACTGGCAGATTACCTCCACTGACTCACAGCTGGGGGGCTGCGATAGGCAGCATGGCTGGGGGCTGCAGGTCACTCCTGGCTGGTGAATGGCTGGGATCTGCTGGCATTCACATGTGATGGCCGTCATCGTGAGGTGATCCACGGGAGGCGAATCCTGACTGAATTGTTCAGCTCTTTCCCTGAGAAATACCACAGCAGATCAGCAGGTTTCAGGATCTGCTCCTGAGGCAGGACGCTGCTTTTATCAGGAATGGATATTAAAAACTGGCCCAAGCTCTGGCGCACGCTGTATGTGGGAAACGTGCTTTGAGGCATGTCGTGCTGGGCAACAAGCAAGATTCGCTTACCCAAATGGCAGAAATTCTGTGATTCTCATATTGCAATACTTGTCTTGGCTTGTAGGGGGAAGTGATTCAGTAGGTACCACTGTCACCTCATACCTCCAGGATTGGGGGTTCAAATCCCACCCTAAATGTACTGTAAATGTACAGTTTATGTGCCCGTTGGTTTCTTCTCAGTAGTCTGAGTTCCTCCATCCACAGTTCCAAAACGCGCAGTTAGGAAAGCTAGTGTCCCACAGAGGGCTGCGGTCCTGTTGAGAGTGGCCCTGGCTTGCCCCATGTCCCTGAGCCAGAATCTGGGTTCACAGCACTGCCCCGAATGGGCGGCGTGAAACAGATATAAATCCTTATGTAGACAGTGTTCCCGGGCTTGTTGATAGAATCGCTACATGGGCATGGCACTGCAAAGATGGATCGGCACCATCTTGGCATGGAGTCAGAGGAAGTGTCAGAGACTTACGTATGATTTCAGAGCACAGCTCCTCTAATCAGCCAGCCTGATGGTTCTGTCGTGTCGAGTCGTGCTTCAGCCTTTCATTATTCCAGGGCTGCTTGTGTGGCTCCATTCCCATAGGGAAAAGTGCAATGCCATCACTAAAGGTAGAATCCCCTTTATTTACAGAGCTTTTATATCAAGAACAAAAATAAAATCTCATTCCAATTGTGTCTTTTAATGCAGACATCCACAAGTGTCTCTGAGCCAGTATGGTGAATGTGTCGTGTGATGCATCACATGAACTCTGGTTCTGAGTAGTGGAGGGATTCTTTCATTTCATACGATGGTTTCTGATCTTTGGCCATTTTCTTAGTAGGTGGGTCACCCCACTAGTGGTACAACTAGTATAATCCCAGCATCATCCCGCACTGATCTGAAATGTGCCGCTTATTTTAATGACATTAAGTGCGCTGCCTTCAGTTATGCATTTCTATGGCTTCTGCGTGTTCTTTGCTCATGTGACTTTGCTGCTTGCAGGTCAGGTTGTAGCTTTTAGTTTTTCTGATCCCCGACTGTCATGGCTACTTTCATGAAGAGGGACCGTTGTGTTTCAAGCCTCACTGGTTTTGAGGGGCACTGCAATTTAGCCTCAGATAAATGGTAAACATGGTGGCAATAATAATAATAGAAACACTAAACTTCTCCTTACCAGTCAGTAGCTCCCATATGACTTTACTCAGAAATGTGAAATATCACGCGTTCAAGGGAGGAGCAATTTGTTGATGTTTAGAGATGCTAAAACCTAAAAGACACTCGGTCATTTGAGGGAACGATTTCTTTTTATTTATTTTTTAAGCAGAGTAAGCAAATGGCTGCCATATATTCGCAAACAGGTCTGCTGTAGGACCATCAATAAGACACTCGTCAGTTACTAGTTACTGCTTGTCTTTTAGTATATGTTGTTTAGAGCAGCATTTGTAGGCTTGGTTGCTTCTCTATTTTATTTTCATACTGACAGGTTAAATTTGCACTTAATGTTCAACTTTGTTCTCTTCAGCTCAAACACTAAGGAGAGTATTTTGTTTGTCTCTGATAAAACACACTTATTCCATTTCGTAAATGAAGACTAATCTCTCTGGTGCTCATGTAATTAATCAATTTGAGTTGTATGCTGTTTATTTTAGATGATAGGTAACAATGCATGAGTATTAATAAATTTAGTGAGTTCTTTATGAACGTGAGCCGAATAGAATCTCACCTTATAGCTGCCTGGTACTCTGAGGACGACGGCATGATAACTCTGTCATTTTGACCTTCTCTGCTTCTCCTTGCATGGTGGCTCAGCAAGGGCACTGCTGGTGATTTTTGGCCCTCATGAAAGCATCATATTGGGCCCCAACCTAGAGTAATCCAGGTATGTTCCACATTGTTTGGGATGCCAGTTAGTCTGGGGCCCTTGAAATCGCCCTCACTTCCTCTCCTTGGTTGCGCTCCTGTGGCTCGATGGATTGCACTCTTGCCCCTCATTTCTGGGGCTTGAATCCCACGGCCTGCTTTGTTTGTCCTGTCTGGGTTCATCGCTGGATGGATGATGTCCTTAGCGATTGCCCCAGAGTCGGCTTATCGGCTTTAACGTGAGCAGGTCTGAGGCCTTGTTGCTTACACCCCTGGTGTCGCTGTGTACTTCTCCTGAGTTCCACGCCCTTCCGCCACTACCCCTTGTCTTGTGACGCATGACTTCCTTCCCTGCCGTCTTCTGAGTACCGTCTCATTTCCTGTGCTCCCGTGGCTTCACCTCGGGCTGTTAATATTCACCAAGCAAGCGTCGCCTCCCATCACCGGGACACATGGATTCTGCATTTATATTTATACATTCCTTCATGGCTGTTTTGAAATTTAAGGGGCCCGCTCAGCTCCCGACGCAGTAAACGGCTCTATCATGCTTGGCTGCGGTGGCAAGCCATGCCAGTAACTGCGGCACGGGTTGCGACCGGCTGCTTTGGTGCAGCGGCCAGGCAGGTTGACAGACGTGCAGCGTGTCGCGCCGTCACCCTCTGCTGTTTATTTTTAATTTATTGAGTGTGCTTATTGGCTCATCGGTACTCACCCGGCGTCGTCTGCCCTGAATAATTGAGCTGTGGTTCAGCCGTGAGGCCCGAACAGACGGAATTACAAGGTGGGCCGGATCTGCGCTGCACGCCTGGGCTGCCCGCTGTCTGCCTTCGGGGTTGGCCGTTGTTTTTCCTCTGACTGCAAATCTCCACAGCTACCAGAGCCAAACAGCCACCAAGGCTCCCCAAAATCCACCCACAAAGTGATCACACAGCTCATGTCTTTCACTTCAATAAGTTTACACTAAATGATGCCCACCCCTCCCCCCCCCACCAAGAAACGGTAATACTGCTAAGGTGTGACTTAGTGCCGTCCACTGAAAGTGCCTGTGGCATTCGGCGCATGGCTATGGTCTGCCCAAGAAGATGCCTGCGGGTTTTTTAAAGCCTGGATGAAATATTTGTGGATGTGAAATTGATGCCCTGACATTAATGTCTGGCATCAGTGGGAACATAAACCTGTGTGTGTGTGTGTGTGTGTGTGTGTGTGTGTGTGTGTCATAGGGTTAGGGTTAGATAGGGCTCGCCTGAGCATGGTCAGTCTCTCGTGGGGTTGTGTTTCTGTCAGTGTCTGTCATGTTTCTTTGGGGGGAAGAACATCAGAGGACTCCCCATGAGGCAAACACACACGCATGCGTGTCCCTCAGGTGTGATGCAGCAGTGCTTACCACTGCGCTGCCCCCCTGAAATCTCTACGCGTATTGTGGGCTGTCTGGAGGCGTGAAGGTGGTCGTGGGGCTCCAGACAGAGATATGGCTGGATGGCAGGCTGAATAATGCGGCTGAGCAGTGTTTAGGTTATACTGCATTATGAAGGGGGATGAACCAAATGTGTGAGTGTTCGTCCACACACACGCACACAGAAACACACGCAGACACACACAGCTGGGCAACTGCCGGAGAGCTGTTGCTGTCTAATTATATGTGAGGATGAATATACCCCACTAAGCTCTTTAACTACTCTGCCCTCTACTGGCTATAGCTTACATAGCAAGCGATTTAGCAGTCCTGTATGGCTAAAGGCCAAATGCCAGACTGCAGATCCCAAGCAGCGCTGCTGCTTATCCAGCTTGTTTCCTGTCAGTGGGACAGTGTCTTATCTCAAGCCAGAGGAACGGAAATCAGTGCCTCTGAAGCCCATTGTAGTTAACAGACATGTAAGCGAGACGATGTAATGCACTGAGTTTTATGCTCCGTTTTGAGGATAAAGGGAGCCTTAGTGGGCAGAGTGGATCTCTGCTTTAAAGGGGCAGCGATGCCTTTATCGCCACAGCACGTCGCAACATGCAGATAGGAATAGTCTGTGAAAGTGGCCTGAAAGGGACCGAGCGAAACTCCCAAAAGCTGTGGCCAAACAAAAACTGTGCACCTGTTTCATTAGAAGGGTCGAGGCTTCGAGAGCCGCTGAGTGAGATGCCCCCCTGGATTTGTTTCCCCCTGGGCCGGGTAAATGACAGCTGATGTTGTGGATGTGCGCTGTGTGATCCAGGCAGGGGTGTTAAATGACATTCATTGTGAGGTATATCGGAGGGAGGTAGGCAGGCTGCACTCTGAAGCGTGCATTAAAGGGCTGACAGGCTGCGTACTGTAGCTCTGCAGATAAGCGGGGGCCACATCTGCCCAGGTCTGTGCTCCGAACCGCAGCTGTCAGGCTGTACTCAGAGTCTGCATCCATCCATACATCCATATGTACCCACATCCAGCACATGGTCGTGAGGTGGGCAGCAGGTTCTGTCCCAGGAAGCACTGGGCACAGGTTCAGGACTGGATGCCAGGTCAGTGCTGCATTTTTTCTTTAATCCTATTTTAGCCCTAATGACATATTAAACATGACACCAATACGTATCATAAGGTACACGGCTGTATTGGTTAGTTTACTCACACTATCCGTGCCTCTGTCTTTCTGTCTCTGTCAGTTTTTGTCACTGTCTGTCTGTTTCTGTCAGTATTTCTGTCTATCAGTGCCGCTGTGTGTCATTGTTTCTGTCTGTCTGACAGTGACTCTGTCTCTCACTGCCTCTGTCACAGTCTCTATCCTCCTCTTTCTTCATTAATGTCTCTCTATCTTAGGGTGTCTCTGTCTCTCTCTTTCTCTCAGTCAGTATCTGTCTCTCTCTGTCAGTGCCGCTGTCTCTGCCTCTATCAGTGTCTCACTAATTCTGCCTTTGTCTCTCTGTGTGTCTTTATTAGTGTCTCTCCGGTGTTAGTAATAACATATTTGGCTTCATTTTTAATAGCATGCTTTAAAAGGACATGCCCTCCCCATCAACTGAAAGTATACAATAATTACACACTCACTTTGTATTGCTGATCTACTATGTGATTGACTTCTATTTTGAAGAAAGTTCCTAAAAAGTAGTGAGGTCACTGAAGCTCCCGTTAACAATTATTGATGGACAATTGGTTTAGTTTGCTTTGCACTCACTCTACTTGTGCTACATCTGATCTGAATGCGCTTCATGGGATGAATGAATTAATGAATGAATGAAAATTGAGCTGATTTGCTTACCTAGTTGATTGATGTAATGTTAAGTTTATTTTCTTTTAATAACTAGTGTTACAATTCTAGTAAAGCAGGCAAAAAAGTTTCCTGTATTTAAAAGCTTACATATATAATACAGATATATATATTATGCAGTAAGCAGCCATTATTGATCTCTTGCTTACATTGCAAGCTTTATGACATGTTCATGTTACACATTCATGTTACATTCTGTAATGGCCAAGACTGATCAACCCATTATACTACAGCTGTGCATTATGGGAGGAGAGCTCATGAAAATGGAAACACTGTGCAGCTTGTCAGTGCAGATCTGGGTCCATCCCTCAGGGCATGCAGAGACCACGACTGCGCAGGTTGTGAACGCAGAGCTGGGTCCATGTTCAAACCCGCATCCCTCAGGGCATGCAGTAACCACGACTGCGCAGCTTGTGAATGCAGAGCTGGGTCTCCATTCAAACTCTCATCCCTCAGGGCATGCAGTGACCACGACTGCGCAGCTTGTGAATGCAGAGCTGGGTCTCCATTCAAACCCGCATCCCTCAGGGCATGCAGAGACCACGACTGCACAGCTTGTGAACGCAGAGCTGGGTCTCCATTCAAACTCTCATCCCTCAGGGCATGCAGTAACCACGACTGCGCAGCTTGTGAACGCAGAGCTGGGTCTCCATTCAAACTCTCATCCCTCAGGGCATGCAGAGACCACGACTGCGCAGCTTGTGAATGCAGAGCTGGGTCCATGTTCAAACTCTCATCCCTCAGGGCATGCAGTAACCACGGCCAACATTTATTTAACCACCTGATATGAGGCCTGATTTGATTTCCTCATCGTATTACACATTTATTAATTTAACGGCCGGAGCCATAGTGAAACACACCCTGGAGCTTTACGTTGTTAAACATGAACACGTGATAACGGTCATCTTTATCCTCTCCGAGAAAAGTTAATATTGAGGAAAGGTAAATAAAATGGGTGGATATACCAGCAGGCTCTGCTAATTTCCCAGTAGTGTCAATGTGGGAAGCCCGAGTTTGATGTCAATTCGAAATTTAAAGGCATTTGAAAAGGTGTAAATGGTATGACAAAGGACTTGCGAGAGACCTGGCAGGCTGCTGTCACAGAGGTAAAGTGCCTTCGAGCTGTACAGCCTGACGACGTCTCGCCAGTGAGAGCATGGCATTCATGGGCTCCGAAACTGTAAACCTCAGTCCACCAAGGAGGCCGATTGATATGATCATTGCATAATCTGCTCTCATGCATGAAATACATTAGAAAGTCAAAGGGAGGAGTTTGCTGGGGTTTTTACATGGGAATGTGGGGCTGGATCTGTACAATCACAGCCACTGAAAAACACCCAGTACAGAAAGAGTTTTGTAACGTATTATAATGATGCTCCAAAACATTATAGAAACGCATATAAATCTCATTGGCAAAAGGAGGGATGAATTAAAAAGTCTAATTTTAAATATGAGTCACAAAGTCTTAATCATCTGCCATCGAAATGTTTGTGGTTATATACAGTGGCGGAATAAAAACATTTGGAATGATTGGCTCATTAGATGACTTCATCAAGCCCAAACAAGATGCTCCCTGTTAGACAACCATTTGCATGTTACCAGTGTAAACAGATTGGTGTGTGAACTGACTTACGGTCACTTTATGTAACTGGGATATTATGCGAATAATACTGATCTTATATTTTTAATGAAGCGTTCAGGGAGTGCTGCTTCATGCCGAGTGCTATTTCTCCATATTGTTACAGTGACATTTGTCACTTGCTGTTTTACTGACATTTCCTCCTCAGTCTTGGTCAGGAAATAACTGTCACGGTGTTTGTGTTTTTTTTATTCCAGCTGGAATAAATCACCATAAAAGGCTTTCTGACAGCTCGCTTGTAAAAATGCACTGCAGTAACCTCAGTTTGGATTGATTGAATATTTCTGCCAGTTCTGTCCACGCTTTCTGTTTGGTTTGTGCTTTCAGTTGAGTCCAGGCATCTCTCTGGTTTAGCAGAATAGTCTTTGTGACGTGAGCGGAGACGGGCAAGTCGGAAGGAGCCTGTGGAAAGACGGGTGAGAGAAGCCACATGGGGAGAGCATGGGAATCGCACTGGGAGAACGAGGGAATCACATGGGGAGAGTGCAGGAATCACACAAGGAGCATAAGCGAATCCCACGGGGAGAGAGCAGAGACCACATGGGGAACCACATGGGGAGAAAGAGGGAATCCCCCAGGGAGAGAGCAGAGACTGCGTGGGGAACCACACGGGGAGAACGAGGGAATCCCACGGGGAGAGAGCACAGACTGCATGGGCAACCACATGGGGAGAACGAGGGAATCCCACGGGGAGAGAGCAGGAATCACACTGGGAGGGAGTAGAGACTGCATGGGGAACTACATGGGGAGAACGAGGGAATCCCATGGGGAGAGAGCAGGAATCACACTGGGAGAGAGCAGAGACTGCATGGGCAACCACATGGGGAGAAAGAGGGAATCCCATGGGGAGAGAGCAGGAATCACACTGGGAGGGAGTAGAGACTGCATGGGGAACCAATGGGGAGAAAGAGGGAATCCCACGGGGGGAGAGCAGGAATCACACTGGGAGGGAGTAGAGACTGCATGGGGAACCAATGGGGAGAAAGAGGGAATCCCACGGGGAGAGAGCAGAGACTGCATGGGGAACCACATGATTACTGAGCCTCATGCCTCTCTGCTGCTGTGTCACAATGCTCCCTTGAGGAAAGCCTTGTTGATGAAGCAGGGTGGGCTTGGAAGGCTGCAATAACAATGTCAAAGATGAACTTGGCTGGTAAAACAGATAATCGGATCCCGTGACGTAGTGTATGGAAGCACCACGGTCCCTTAGGGCAAAAACACATCACTCCATGCATGGTCAAACTGCTCAGTGTGATTTGTGATTATGAACTGCAGCAACTCTGCCATTTATTGATCCTTTTAAGTCTGGTGTCTGGGTCTATTTGGGATTATCCATTATTCCTTAAACAGTGTAAGTAAGGCCAACAGAGCAGGTGTCTTGTGGATGTGTGATGACGGACCACGGCGGTGTTATCATCTGGATTGGGAACCTCATTTGGGGGAAAATGGTGCTGGGAATAGACTGATAACAAAACTAAAAGAAGGATCAGCTTTCAGCTAACGCTGAAATTAAAACCCAGCAGGTCTCAGGAAAAGCATTGGCTTGCTGGGAATCGAGAGACAAGGAAAGAGACTTTGGCATTGCATTACTTTTTCTTGCTTGGGGTTAGTAAAAAACAAAGCTCAACCGTCTAGACCCACCAGAAAGAATAAGGTGCAAGTGCAGTTAATCGGCACCCCTGCCCCAGTGTCTAGAGGCTGACTCCCAGAATGCCACATGCTCCATGTTGGAACCCTAAGAAGATGGGAACTTGAAGTTGAAGCCCACCCCTGCTGTATGTGGCTTCCAAGCTTCCAGTAATGCCCACTTACCGCTGATTGGCTGTTGCAAAAGCCCCTCCTGTGATTTCATCACTCGACCTTCTAGTATGTCCCTAACCTGTTCAGTTCCTCCACTCTGCAACTCTAATGAGCAATCGTGAGCAGATTGAGATCTACCTGCGGCTTTCTCCTCCAAGCGTCAGCATGTGGCCCACAGGCTTTGGAGCCTACTGCAGGTTCAGGTCCCAGGAGCAGAAACCCAACTGTGCCTCAGTGGGAGCATCCTGCTGGATGACTCAATTTAGCATTAGCGACACATCCAGAGTGAATGAACACACTTAGAGCCATTAATCTGACGATTATTCTAAGGCTAGCATGGAGCCCTTGGGTGTGATCCAGGACCCCGGATTTCCCAGTGAAAATAACCACAAAAAAAACAGCCACGCAGCAAAAGTGTATTTGCCAGGAGTAGAAGAAACGGCGGTGTTGAGCAGAGCAGGACTGACGCTACATTAAAACCTGAGGAATATTATGAAAGCTCTTACTCTGCACAAAAGCCCAGTGACAGGGTCTTTCCCTGTGGACTTTGTGCTGTATTTCCTACTCAGTTATGCTGTAAAATAATGAGCTTTTTAGGGTGTGTGCTGAAATGCAACTTTAATGCCCCTTGTTGTTCTAGTATTTGCCCAGGAGTAAAAACCCTGTGTTAAATGTAACATAAAATGCCAAGTAAATGACAGTAATCATCGAGTTGATGTAAGTTACTCATGTTCTGGTTGTGTGCCCCCTTAACCAAAACAAAAGAGATGGAAGTTCAAACAGACCTTCTTTCTTAACTCCCTTTATGACCTTTTCCGTCTCTGCATCATTCTCTGCAAAACCAGCTGTCAGCTCAATTTGATTATTTGGAAAAGGATATGGATGCTGTTAGAGCAGGACACTCGTTATGGAATCAGGGTAACACCAGCAGGATTATTGCAAATTGTAGCCATGGCGATGGGCTCTGATTGGTTGCAACACTGTAAAAATTCACCTTGACATAGAGGTCTCATCAGATTTTTCACTTAAAGCTTAATTGTGATCACACATGCAATTCAGACTAGTGCCTCTTTGGGCTATTGAATCCACTAGGGGGTAATCTGTGCGATGATGGGCTGTCCAAAGTACTGTAATATCAGATATCCTGCTGACTCTGCTGATATAACCATCAAGGTTCCTGTCCTTTGTTTTTTTTCCTGAATCTTAAGGCTCACAGCTGAGATGGTTGTCAAACAGTTGACATAAACGTAAACATTTTTAACAGTTCAGTGGTCTGGAAACCAATGCAGGCGACACATCCTGTAATGAGGAGTCATATCTGCTTTTGTGGGACGTTAGCATGTTTCTGAGTGTGGATGTTCATTAGTGCGCTTGGCCTCCTCCCCCTAAACTTGCAGGCACTCCTGCCCTATGCTGTCAGAATGCCCATCAGTTCACTCTTCCAGGATTAACCATTGTTGACTGATGATGGACTGCAAGGATTTCATTCCAATTTAAATTATTTCATAAATCGAAGCATTTGCATTTTATTTACTTGGCCGATTGTCTATATCCAAAGAGATGTATGTTTTTGAGAAAGTAGAGTCAGCCAGTCCCCCCAAATGGGAGTTTTGGGTCCGGCTCAGGGGCTCAAAGATGACATCACTCTGCTGACCCTGGGATTGAACTGGTGACCTTCTGATCACAGGCAGAACGTCCAAACCCACTGAGCCCCACACTGCCCCCAAAACAAAACGATACTTCCGTTTAGTTTAATTTCGGTTTAGAAGCCAGTATCTACACAAGTCTCACTGTTAGATGTCTGATCTAACTTTACTGCCTGTATTTCCTCTGGAAATGAGTGATGGTGGAGTTTATAGCTCGTTAGTGAGAATACATCAGGTACCGGGAATAAAAGTAGAGATGTAGACTGAGAAGATGAAAGTAAGCAAAACACCCAAGGAAATAAAACGTTTACATTCCCCGTCGCTTGTCTGGCCCGCTTCACTTTCTAATGGCTTATATTTGTAGTGAGTCGCTTCTCCATTTGATTTCTTTGCTCTTACATCTATTTGACTCCTGTACTGTGATACAGATGATTCCCTCTTCCTTTAAACAAAGCACTTTCGTCTAGAAGGAAGGGAGAACCTGACACCCACTGCGTCGTCATCCCTTTCCCCAAATGCCATACTTTTGGAAATTAGCAGGTTATTTTGGCATGTGTCAGGCATAGGTTTTGAATACTTAGTGTAGAGGAAGAAAAAGATGTCAAGCAGCATTCTGTCATGGTCGATCATTTTTAAATATATTAAATATCAAAATAAAATATGATTAATTGATTTGTCAGACAAATTAATCTATAATTTTACACTAAGGAATGTGTGTTTCTCCCCAGATGGTATGACAGTGTAGTCTTCAGCAAGGTTGGATGTCACTTGAGTAGGCGTGTTGGTTGTTGCATGTCATATACACATCTATGAAAAGCGTGACGTATCGTGAAATGACTTTTGATTCATTCCCGTACATTCATCCATTTATCCCGTATAGCCGTTGAAGTGCTAAACTCTGGGGTGTGTTCCTTTCCTGTACATGTACACACCATCACCCTTAAATCGTTGTTATTGAAGGTGCACTTTATTCAGATCTGGCAGTTGGCAGGTCTACCTAAAGAGCCCTACCACAGTCCAGCCATCTGCATTCTGGCCCTCCGATCCCCCTCCACCACCCACCTTGCTGTACCTTCTCCTGTCTCCACCATGCGTGGGATATTTAAAAGGACACCATGTGTGATGGCAGCGAGTCCTCCGCAAAGCCCTCCTCCCATGCATTCCCTAGGACAGTCACAGGACACAATGTCTACCGTCTTTTTTATTTTTTATTTAGCCTGTTAATGGTGACTGGACTTTATTCAGTTTATTTGGCTTGGTCCTGATGGTCTAATCATGTAACTTTCAGAGTGCAGATGGACCCTTAATTGTTAGTGACAGTCGGCTCCAAAGTTGGTGCAGTCTTCACCAAAGATCTGTCTGCTTTAATTAAGCCAGATCTTGACAAAATTATTGTTTACTCGACACTGACGTCATTACCCCTCCCCCCCCCCACCCCAGCTGTATGAAGGTGAGGATGGGGACCTAGTGTAAGGTTCTGCAAAAGCAGATCTGACCATAAGAGAAACAAACCTTCAAACCAAGCAGCCAGAGGGGATGGTTATGGGTGCAGAACACAAACCAAGGGAAATGCGTTTAGCTCCGTGTCTCTGGAATGCCAGAGGAAACCCAAAGTCCAGGGGTTGAACATTTGGGCTTCATCCACACAGGAAGTGCGGGATTCAGGTGCCCAATCCCACACAGATAGCAGTATTACTGACGGGCCTGCCTGTTACGCCATTCACCAAAAAGTGCGTGGGTCACCTTTTTGTTTTACTGCATTTGTGCTGCTGATGTTTTAGGAAATGAGTCCCTAAATCCTCTTAACTGGAGCAACTGGTCTGACAGCAGAACGCCGCCCTCGTTGCAGTCATTTGGGAGGTGGGGGCGGTGAGCTATCGTGATTGGCGGTGAGATCTGCCTCATGGTAACCCCGCTTCTGTCTACTTCTTGTGCCGCCAGGGACACCCGCTGTCATGCCATTTGCAGCCGTTTGAATTAATTTTCTTGCTAATGTCTGTTTGCTCCCATTAACACTGGGGTATGATACACCTGGCACAGGAGGGGCGCCATTCCTTTCAAGGAGCAAAGGAAGCCATGGCGTTTGCCGGGGAGTGAACAGCTGGTCATTCAGGCTGATCTTGCCCCTGTTCCTTTTAATCCCCTCATACCATCAGGTTGTGGGATGAACACCCATTGGTTTCTTCGCTCTCTGCGTCTTTGCCGTGCGTTGCTGCACGCCGCGGAAATGCAGTGGCGCGCTGACACCCAGGGGGCACCCTGAGCCTCGTTGGGGGGGGGACCCTTTGACAGGTGGGGGCCGGGCTGGCAATTCATGATGCCACAGTGGAAACAGTACTGAGTGTTCTCCAGTAAGCAGCCCTATGCCGCTCAAGTCCTGTAAGGCAAAAGGACTGGTGAGGACGGCTGTCGCAGGCCATGTTTGCTTGTTTGTGCACCAATTTGAGATTAATGGGCGACCGCACTGTGCTGACATGGTAACAATGAAGAGTAGTGTCGTTACAGTGCGAGCTTTAACTCAGCTGTGGGTGCTAATGGCGTTCTCAAGCAAAATCCGAAAACCGCATCATGCAAGACATTTTTTCGAAGACTTGTGTGATTACGTGACAACGTTTAACAAATCGCAGTATGTAAAGCCAACAATGCCTAGTTTATATTTTTAATGGCTGTCAGGTATGAAGCAGGGCTAAAGAAATCACAAATAGCCAGAGAATCTTGGATGTCGTGTTTCTGTCTGAAATACTCCAGGAATGCTAAATTTTTATATGTGTGGGAGTGATTGATTATAAAACACAGAGCTTTCTCAAATCCAATTGATTTTTTCATTGTGTTCATTCATTGTCTTTGTTGGCCCATGGTCACCCATTCAACTGAAGTGCCAAAAATTTTAATGGATTTTGCCAAGTCTCTGCCAGCAAACTGCTACGCTGTGGTGAGATTCAAATCCTCAGACTCTGTGATGAAGGTAAATATCCTTCCCTAGCACAGTATCTTCAAAACAAGGCTTGTTATGGTAGTTATGAAATTGAAGGATTTTTCCTTAAACATATCAGTTGACAACTGAAGGAAGGGACTGCTTTTGATAGCAGCCTAGATATTGTTTTGTTGGGGTGGGAGTTTATATATCCGCATAGAAACTCATCAGCTGCGGTAACAAGACTGTTCTCCCAGAAAAACTTGACTTTAATTTTGAATTCGGTATTGGGCCATGATGACTTTTACCTTTCACTTTAGCTACGTGCAATGGCTCCCACATTTGCTGATTTGTAGCAGGTGATGATAGCGGCTCTCCTCCGGAGTTCCGTAACGCTCTGTAGGTGTATTGTTTAGTGCCGCGCCCACATGAACCTCTCACTTGATTAATACTCACTCTGACACCTTGGAAATGATGAGAAATCCCCCAGTACCACCAGATGTGGCTCGGAAACATGACGGCACAGAAATTAAGACGAATGCTTGCTCCTGAAATCTATTAGGCTACTGCGAAGGATGAATCTGAGTCAGACATGAATAGCTTCGCTCTCTTGGGGAAAATTAACCATGTTAATGTTTTCACTTGTTTTCAGTTGAGCCGATGTGTGGGACTCAGGGTCAGCATTAGCTGGTAAACGTGAAATTTGGTGATTTCTGCATTATAGTATATTCATCTTTACTTCTAATGAGTCAAAAAGGAAGAGCTGCATAAAAAGGATAAACCCTATACACACTACACGCGGAACATTCTTCCGTAACTCATCCACCAAGTCAGCAGACTTAAGAAAAAAAATTAAATGAAAGGGAATGTTTTTTTATCCAAGATTCAGAATTCAGAGCTCTGTGTTTTTCTGGTAACTTTACCGCAATTAGAATGAGTCAATTTAAACTGAAAAATGAGTGTGAATGGAGAGACAAATTATGAAAGAACATCAAGGTCCATTAAAAGCCAAATACAGGAATATAGAGTGATTCTCATTGTCGATTTAAACCACCATTATATTTAAATGGCCCATTTATGAAACTGCTTACATGAAACATGACACTGGCAATATTATATTATTGATCTAATGGGTTTCTATAATGAGATGTTATAAGCTCACTTTCTTCACTGGCTGAGATTTCTGAAGGCGTCTCCAGGAGCAGTGTAAATACCAAGTGACAAACGTATGTTCGTTCCCCTCTGGGTAAAAACAAGCCGCCAATGGAAATCTGCCGGTGCCCTGGACAATGGGCAGTGGGAGCTGAGACTCTAAGCCCCCAGGCTTGTTAAGCTGCTGGACGTTTCTGATTCTCAGTCAAGAAGCTGGTAGAGGGGTTCATGCTAATGTTCGAGATCCACGAGAAGGAAACTGGTCCCCATAAGGGCAAACTCAATTATTAAAAATCTGTGACTGCAATGAAAAAACTAAAAATGCAAAAACTCTTGTATTTTGCTTGGTTACTTATGGTTATTGTTAGGGTTGGGTAGGGGCTAAGGTTTTCATAGTTAGCATTTTTCCCATAGAAATGAATGAGCGGTCCCCATGAACATATGTTTACCCAATGTGCGTGTGTGCGTGCGCAGTTTGCATTCTTGCATTCTCTCCTTGTCCTTGAGTGGGTTTCTTTTACATACTCTGGTTTTCTCCTGCAGTCCAAGGACATGTCGCTAGGTGAGTCGGTATTGGGAGTGTGTTCTCTGCAATGGATCACACCCTGTGCAGCCTAGGATAGACTCCCGGACCATCATGACCTTGTACTGGATAAGCAGCTATGGAAGATGCACGTATGGATCTTATTGAGGGTATATTTATGTTGCTGTGTATATGATATATAATGGAATGACTATAATAATGAAATGAATGGAGTTGCTAAGCCATCCATCCAACTGCTTATGCAGGGTCATGGTGAGTTTGGCGTTTATTCCAAGAAGCACAGTCGTGGAGTTGGTGGCCATTGGGGATGGGACGCTCTTCTGTCCCTGGACACACACACAGCATCATCCATTGAGGAGTTCTAAGAGGCACCAGCAGATCTCTGTACCATGGCAGGGAAGCCACAAGAACAAGGACGGAACATGCAAACTGCACGTATGCAGAGCAGTGGGTGAGCAATCACATGCGCTGTCCTGGCAGTGAGACGTTAGCTGAGCAGCAGCGTTAATGTCGTGTGAAAGTCGAGTATCACTAGGGTGCAATTGTAACTACTTGTATTACAGTGCTGGTACAATATTAGTTCCGTGAGATTTTTTATCACTTAGATGGCCAGCAGGACCAATATATCAATTCATCTAAGTTGTAACTGCTTATCCTGTTTGGGAAGGGGGTGGGGTGGGGTGGAGTGGAGCCTGTTCCAGGATACACAAGGCTGGGGTACACCCTGGATAGGATGCCAGTCCTCCACAGGGCAGACACCCACGCAAAATCATACACTGCGGGTGATTTAGAGACACTAATGACTCTAACTGCCAGTGTTGGGGCTGCGGGGAAGAAACCGGAGTACCTGGAGGAACCTGCACCTCCTGGAGAGACTGTGCAGATTCCAGAGACAGGGCGGATGCTGGATACAGACCCCCAACCCTGCAGATGTGAGGCAGCTATGCTACCCACTGAGCCACAGGGAAGCACAGAGGATATTCAGTGTACCTAAATTAGACCTGTTGAAAATAACTAAATGTATCAGCTGCCTGACAGAAAACTTCCTGGCGTCTTTGCTGTCCCTCCTCTCATTAGTTTGCCCAGAACCTAATGGGATATGAAGTATGGAAACGTTCATGCAGTTTCACTCCTGACGTTTGTTCCTGTAGTCTATGAGGCTGTATGTGACTGATGATATGTTTTGAGTTGGTCCAGTATTCATACTTACTCCATAAATGAAGCTTAAACACCGAAGCTGTCTTGTTATTTAAGTCTTTTTAACAATTTAAATGTATATAATCATATGCTGGGGCGGCATGGTGGTGCAGCGGTTAGCACTGTTGCCTCACACCTCTGGGTCCCAGGTTCGAGTCTCCGCCTGGGTCACGTGTGTGGAGTTTGCATGTTCTCCTATGTCGTCGTGGGGTTTCCTCTGGACACTGTGTTAGTGTTTGAGACTGCCCTGGACACTGTGTCAGTGTCGGAGACTGCCCTGGACACTGTGTCAGTGTCGGAGACTGCCCTGGACACTGGCTTGTTTGACACTGCTCCAGACAATGTCTAGGTGTTGGAGACATTGTTGGAGCCCCAGACACTCTTTTTTTTTTTTTTTTTTTTTGTATCAGATGGTTTTTTTTCCCCCCCAACATGCCGTTTTGGCACACCAGCCTGTTATACTCTATTTTCAGTTCCTCAAAATTGCTAGCATGCTTTGGGCTAAATATGGTGGCAGTGAACTGTATGTTAGCCCTTGGCTTGTCTTTAAATGAATATCTGGGGGGAAGGCACTTTGCATGGCTGCCTTATGGCATTTGTGAGATCCCTACTCAGCCCACTCGAGGTCACTCAGTGGAGAGAGTGTTCATCACCAGGTGGGGTTGGAAGGTCATTTTAAGTGCAAGTGGCTGTATTTGAAGAAAAAAATCTTTATACATGTCAGCAAGTAAATGTGATGCAACTCTTCCCTTGTTTGCTCTCTCTCCATGAGTAATTGCAGAACCCGACAGCTGGTTTCCTCAATCCCAACACGCATATCTCGACCCCCAAAATGTATTTTTATCAGGATTTGGTACACTTAGGATCCTGCTTAGCTTCATCCTTGGAGGTCTCACAGTCTGAAATCGCCAAGGAATATCTTGCAGAAGATGTTTCAGAAATGCCGCTAATAAAAACTGAGTCTTAGAGTGGCCAGGTGCATGTGTGCAGAAGTCAAGAGGGTGGCTGGGATTTAAAGGGTGGCTGTTAAATTGTGAAGATACTATAACAGACACCAGAAAGATCTTACCTCCCAACCAGTACTGTCAAGGCACACTTTAATAGCCTCAATTTTTACAAAGTCTGTCCTGTCAGACATTTTTATGGAAACTGAACAGTAAATTACCCCCAGAAAGTCTCCGCATTGGCATCTCACTTAATATGGTAATATGATGATATAATTTGAAAGTGAAGACGCTGGTATCGTTGGGGGCCAAATGAACTCCCCATGGTTCTGTAGGCACAGACTCTGTGGCATCGTAAAAAGTACAAAGCCTCTGCTACCTCTCCGTAGGCCATGGTGCCGGACTTGCAGCAATGATCCCAAAGATATCGACGTTACGATGTAATGTCCAAATGAAGACACATAGAATGTCTGTTCTCAGCCTTAATTTTGTGGGCAAGACTTGATTTTTAACTCAAGTAAATTAGGAAGGATAGCATGAAATATTGGTGTTTTTTGAAGGCAACTGGGAAGAGTCTAGTCCCAACTTCTGACAAAATGCTTGATGTGTCATTATTTTCAGTCACATCCTGAATATATGGGTATGTTCTGAGAGATGGGAAAAGGGATCTTTGAAATATAACTGACATTTAATTTGGATGATGATGATAAATATATCCTTATCAGACCAAGGAATTATAGTATTGATATTGCATTAACGTGATGATGAACTGCGGCCATTTGTTCTTTGTTTTGGTGTTGAAGGAGTCTGTATTTGATGAATAATACAGGGAAATTTAATGAGATGCACTTTGAGGAACTGGTGGTCGCCAATTCAACTAATCAGAAGTTCCAAAATATAACTGAGAAAAATGGTCAAAATCTGTGCTTTACTTTCAGAAGCTGAAAGGTGAAGGACGGTGGAGGAGGTGAGAGGGAGGCCTTCTGAGCCTGGTATGCTTTACCCAAAAACAGTCGACAAACTTGGTTACAGTTGGAGCCAATTTGGGTTAGGTCACCTTTGCCTGTGATGGGAGGGTTGCCGGTTTGAATCCCATGCTCTGCAGAGTAGCCTCATCACTGTTGGGTCCCTCAGCCCCCGGGAAAAATGCACTGGGGGTGTGGGATGGATGGTTTACCCTATGTTGAGAGCCCAAGGTGAGCTGTCACCCCTGTTTGTGTGTATGTCTTGAAAAAGGAGAACAAGATGGGAGATGTGAAAGAATTCTAATGTACCTATTTAAAGCTTCATTTTATCTCATTCTGATAAGTGAACAACAGGCTGAAAGCTGAATGTTACTGATAATATTGTACAGCTGTTGCAGGCGTTTCACCTGAATAATAGCACTGGAGGACCATCTGAGTAAAAATGTGCAACGAAACTGATGGAGCTGAGGGAAATGGCCTTTAGTGCCTGCAGCCCAGCGAAGGGTCTCACCTCTTGTTTTGACAGATACTGTTGAGAAACACACAGTGGAAGCTTCATCCTGCTATGTATATGGTTGTATGTGGATGTAGGATTTTCCTCTGTAACGTTTCAACAGGTAGAATTACAAATTTGAGAAAGCAAACAGAAGGAGTCCTGCAGAGAGCGCGTCACACCCACGAACCACGGTCTCAGTGCCTTGTCCTCCTAGTCAGTGCGGATGGCTTCTTAACAGCCCAGGATTATGTGTCAGGATGTAGGGGGCCATGTGAAAGGCGGCCCTGAAGATCCCCCTCCCCCCCAAAGACATGGCATGTTCCCACGCAGTGCCATCAACTAAGCAAACAGCATTTTGACAAAGGCACTCAAGCAAATAATGTATTATTTATTATGCTTAGAAGTAATCCACTCTTTTAGCCCAGGGGAATGATAAAGGGGTTTCTTGCAAAACTTCATGTTTTCCCCCAGTACAAACCCAAAGACCATTTGTATTCACATAAGCAGAATTCCCAGTTAGTGTTCCCTCAAAGGCATGTTTCCATGGTGATGCATTTGTTTATTTTATTTATTTTTTTTGTGCATCGTACTGTAGTGCTTACTGATGGGTGCTATACTTATACACTCACACCTCCTCATGCTTGTTCTGTCCCCAGTGTTGTGTGTTATTATGGGCTATACTCAAAGATTCCGTCATTTTAGGGTCCTGTTTAAGAAAAGACTGCTTTCATTGATTTCTTCCGAAGCCCAGGATATTTCATCTTTTGACAGTTACTCTTCCGTGGGATGCCAACGTGTCTAAATTCAGCTGCAGGTCTTTGAGGCCTTAAATCTCAGCGTTAGCAGCAGAGTCACAAAGCCATACGGACTATAGTCACAGGCCGCGTTTGGGGGGGCCGTGTCTGGAGATGCATCATCGGTACCAGCTTATTTTGTTCGTTTGGGCTGTAGCTGCCTTAAATATTTATAAAGCAAAGTGTGAGAGAAGATTTTTAATAGGAATATCAAAACAAAACCGTAATTTTCCAAGAGCTCCAGACATCCCATTACGGTGTTATTTTCACTTGTGCAGTAAAGAATAAGTTTACTTTCTGCTGACTGTCGGGGGGGGGGGTTTGATTCATTTCATTTTTGGTTTTGAATGTGCTGGCGACAAGGACGCGTGCATACTCGGAGCTTTTACATGTCAGTAGGTTCAATGCTCCATGCCTCAATGTGCAGTTTCCTGTTTGCCTCTGTTAGAAAAATAACCTTACTTTTCACTGATTTGTCATTTTATATATAGTACTGTCATTTTAATATTTTCTGCCTCAAAGGGTGAGGTTGTGTTGAATTTTCCCTTGTTAATGAAAGGGGACTGTGAATTTCTTAGTCTGGACAATCCCTCAGAATTCAGAGAAGCAGTAAAATACCTGGAAATGCATACATTCCCCTCTTTCCAAGTGTGAAACCATCTCACCTTAGTGTCTGTAATGTGAGATGCAGCTTTATCCGTACTTGATTGAGCCATCTACTAGCCGTCTCCGCTATGCTGTCCTTAGTGGTTACCTTTACTACCGACTTAGCCTCCCCAGGTGCTAACATTTAGCTTATTGGGCTAAATCGATATTCAGACAGACCCCAGGGCACTTTGCTCTTGGGTCAAAGTCCCTTGTGTGCTCTAACAGCCCTCGTTCATTCACAACTCCTGCAGCCAGCTGGAACACTCATAAGTCTTTAAATATGTATGCAATGGACAAGCAGGGACTCACACAAGGAAACGTGGCTGTTGCACCACTTAGAAAACGCACAAATAGTCACAAAATTTACATATGAAAAAGGAGAGAGATTAAAATATGTTTACATTAATTACAGTTGAATTGATGAGAGAACCTTAGTATAAACATGACCCATTTAGCAAGAGACGCACGTATACTTTTCACTTTTTGCATTTTTAATGTTTAAAATAAGAGGAAATACATTTCCGAAAAATAAACTAGCTCATTTTTCACAAGAGATTAGGGGTGAAGAGGGGAAGAGAGTCTGCCAGTGCCATGATGCTGGAACTGGAATATTCAGTAAATGAGCTGCTTTCATGTTGTGAGAAGTAAATTGTTTTCAAAATGAGTCTTTAAAAAGACATTTAAAAGCATTCTAAAGGTTTGCTTCTGTCCCTTCCCTGCCTATGTTCGGAAATACTGTGTGAGATGAAAGGGACAATTTACCATAGGTGAGATGTATAGCTGATATAAGAATTAATTCTAATAGGTATAATTTACCATAAGGACAATGTTTAAGAAAGAAGTTCTCAAAGGGTGATTTACCATAGGGGAGATGTGTACAGAGG
>JAODJX010000035.1:60853-82561 GCA_026776945.1 Isichthys henryi | reverse complement strand
GTCGGACGGCTGTCTGCGGCTGTTCAGGAAGGTCGGACGGCTGTCTGCGGCTGTTCAGGAAGGTCGGACGGCTGTCTGCGGCTGTTCAGGAAGGTCGGACGGCTGTCTACGGCTGTTCAGGAAGGTCGGACGGCTGTCTGTGGCTGTTCAGGAAGGTCGGACGGCTGTCTGTGGCTGTTCAGGAAGGTCGGACTGCTGTCTGCAATTGTTCAGGAAGGTCAGACGGCTGTCTGTGGCTGTTCAGGAAGGTCAGACGGCTGTCTGTGGCTGTTCAGGAAGGTCTCAGGGTTGTCTGTGGTTGATGAGGAAGCTTACACAGATGTTTGGTGGTGTGTCCCACAATTTGTTGCTGTAAAGCAAACTCAGGTCGATGATCTCATGGTTGAAAATGGATGGGTTGATATTATACACTTAACATATCTTAAAAGTCTTAAATACATACATACACACACATGCAGATATATATGTATACACACGTATACACACTGCCTGGGCATAAAAAATTAATTTAATTCAGCAAATACTTAACCAATGACTGGATCACTATTACAGCTCATGTTATGCAGCCATAAAGTGAAGTCAGCTGAAATACTTGAATCTACTGAACGGTCTGATTATACCATCAATGGATTTTTTTTGACAGGGCAGTGTGTGTGTGTGTGGGGCACATTTTATTTGCAATTTTTACACATGTATAAATATCACAAAGTTCTACCACAGAAATAAGAGATTACTTCTGAGTGACATGTCTCTTCATTAAGGACAAGACCAAACTTTTCAATGCCTACCTCTCCAAGGAAGTGACAATTTGTAGACAGAGGCAGGTGAAATGAATGATGGGAAGGCGCAGACCAGCTGACACGCTTTGATCCCCCTCCCCTTGGGTGTCTCGCAGCGGAGTTCAGCTGCGGTCACGCGTAACGCACCATCGATGCATTTGTCATTAGCTCGAGTCAGAACATCAACCTGACAGTGAGGTGGACGCATCCGTCCCCTCAGCCCTGGGTGACCTCATCTCCAAAGAGGCATGAAAAGGCTAATTTACGGGAAGGTTTCTAGCTGGAAGTTTTGCGTCCCAGTCATTTGAGGCAGATTGTGCTTCTTCACGGTTTCTTGCCATGGGGTCCGAGATCCGGGGGTATAAATTAGGCTCGTCCGTTGCCAGGCAGATATCCAGCAGGTCAGATGTCTGTCACAGGTCTCTTCTGTCCTCCTCTGTCCTTCAGGTTCCTATCTAACACGTCCTTCATGGGGCTGACTGGCCCCGTCAAGGTCCAACGCAACATCTCCCGCGTGCTCACATCCCAGCGGTTCCACATCTGGAGCCTGCGGCGGGACGCAGTGGGGCAGCCAGCCTGGGTGACGGTGGGCAGCTGGGAGGGCAGCCAGCTGCAGGTGGAGGAGCAGGGCCTGTGGCCAGGGCCCTCGCAGCGGCAGCAGGCGGTGGGGCAGGACCGGCGCAGGAATGGCCGTTGGGACACCTCGGTGCCGGTGGCGGGCAGCCGGCTGCGTGTGGTCACACTGGTGGAGCACCCCTTTGTATTCACACGCGAGGTGGACGAGGATGGCAGCTGCCCCGCTGGGCAGCTATGTCTGGACCCACGCATCAACGACTCTGATGCTCTGGACCGCCTCTTCCGTGACTTGGAGCAGGGTAACAAGTCATCCATCCCCAAGGACATCCGCAAGTGCTGCTACGGCTACTGCATCGACCTGCTGGAGAAGCTGGCCGAGGACATGCACTTCCAGTTCAATCTCTACATCGTGGGTGACGGCAAGTACGGGGCATGGAAGGGCGGGCGCTGGACGGGGCTGGTGGGCGACCTCCTGAGAGGGGCCGCCGACATGGCTGTCACCAGCTTCAGCATCAACTCTGCCCGCAGTCAGGTGATAGACTTCACCATCCCCTTCTTCTCCACCAGCCTGGGCATCCTGGTGCGCAGTAAGGATACCGCCGCCCCCATCGGCGCCTTCATGTGGCCCCTGCACTGGTCCATGTGGATGGGCATTTTCGTGTCACTACACATCACCGCACTCTTCCTCACGCTCTATGAGTGGAAGAGCCCCTTCGGCATGACACCACATGGCCGCAACCGCGTCAAGGTCTTCTCCTACTCCTCGGCCCTCAACCTGTGCTACGCCATCCTCTTCGGCAGGACAGTGTCCAGCAAGACACCCAAGTGCTGGACAGGCCGCTTCCTCATGAACCTCTGGGCCATCTTCTGCCTGCTGGTGCTCTCCAGCTACACGGCCAACCTGGCTGCCGTCATGGTAGGTGAGAAGACCTTCGAAGAGCTGTCTGGCATCCACGACGCCAAGGTCAGTGGCCCAACTGGGGACATCCGGCATTTTATATGCATTCTGTGTTTGTTATGGGTATATGTTGTACCTTCTAACATTACTAATATGGCAGAGATCAAAATGACTGATGATGGCACTTTTGGCTCGGCGGGCTTCCTGTTTGGAAGGTTGCAGGTTCCATGGCTGGCAGAACGATGCTACCATTACCTTGGGCAAGGCCCGGGGAAACAGTCTAAAAAAATAATGATGACACTTTATTGGTCCCATAAGGAAATTCTCTTTCCTCCTGCCCCATCTTGCGCTCCATGACCCGCAGACACACATGTAGGTGACAGCAAGCTTGGCAGCGAAGAGCAGCCACCTGCAGCAGGACCCAGGGATCTGGGGGTTAAGGGCCTTGCTTAAAGGACATGTAACTATTATGCTGAAGCTGGGCTCAAACCAGCAACCTTCCGATCATGGGCCCAGTGGTTTAGCCTCCTGCTTTCTCAAATGTATTTAGGACAACACTGTCTGATAAATAACCAAACGTAACATCTATCCATACCTGATTGTGGTGAGGGGAAGTGACATAGGTACATTGTCAGGGGTGCAGAGGGGCAAGGAAACTCGGCACTATACAGGGGCCCCTGAATGCATAAGATTATATATAAAAAAGTTTGTGAGCACCACGTACCCTCTTTGTTTCCTTTCTAGATGTCGGTAAAAATTGGAGTAACAATTCACCCGAATACATGGCAAAATTTAGTCCATTCATATGTGGACGCTAGGCTGGACTCCAGTCCATGTCTGGATTCGATTACCACAGCTCTGCCTGGACTGCTGGTCCTTTGCAAATTGCTTTGCTGACAGCAGTTCAATGGAGATTTATTTCCATACATGTGAGCTGAAACTGCTGTATCTGTCCACAGCATGGATTCCTTGTACATGCAGCTTGATAGATGTGCGCTTCCTTTCTCAGTTAAAAACCTTTCGGGAAAATGAATTGCTGACCGTAAGATGTTTTCTGTCCGTGAATTTGGAGAAGCCCTGTCAAGGACCTGCAGTCTGTCTCGCCAGATCCAGATCAGCATGACCTTAAGTAGATACAAGGCTACTAGAGGAAAATGAAGTTTTTCTGTTTACTGATGGTAGTCCAGCACAGGTTTTTGTGCTCTTGGCCTGAAGCTGCCAAACGGGTCCACAGAATGACGTGGGAGCCTTGGAGAACTTCTGCATCCTTCTAGTGAAGTTTGAAGGCTTTTTGTGAACTAGTGTACTGTCCTGTCACCTTATTTACATATAATGGGCAAACAGGAACACTTTCATATTGTTTAATGATGCAATTCGTTGCAAGCCTGACAGTTACTAACCCATGGTCATGAAACTGACATCTGCCACAATGAAAGTTATCTGTCATAAGTGTGAAAAGAGTAACTGGCTTAGGTCCTAAATTCATCCATGTGTCCTTCACTGGGGATGTGGAGAAACATCATAAAACGAGCCCGTCCACTATGGCATTTTTTTTGGTCATTTCTGGATTTATGCTAAATAAATGTTAATTGGCCACCATTGCATGTTCAGCTTCATATCTGTGTTTAGAATCACAGCGCAGGTTTCCTAAAGCACAGCATGGCTTTGGGGCTCATTGTAACAACACCCCCCCGCCCCCCCCCCAGCTTCACCACCCCACGCACGGTTTCCGCGTCGGCCCGGGGTGGGTGAGCAGCGCCGAAGACTACATGAAGAAGAGCTTCCCTGAGATGCACGAGTACATGAGGCGCTTCAACGAGCCCACCACACCTGATGGGGTCTCCACGCTCAAGTAAGGGGGTCCGATCACATGGTTCTGGGGGGGGGGGGGGACTTCAACAGTCTGTAACTTACAAGTCCATAAATATATGTCTATATTTGACAGAGCTAATGGATTGTGTTTTAGCTATCACACTATTAGCTATATGCTAAATGCCATCTGCCTAAGAAGAGAGTGTAACACAGGACATTTAAAAGGTGGGTACTGAGCCTAATGCTCAGAAACAGAGTGTGGTCCTTCGGCCCCCGGGAAGGTCTGCTCATTCCGAGATACGGTGAGAACCTTGTTATGGCTTCAGAACCACGGCCAAGGCCAGTGGATGCTTTGTGTTTAGGCTTTTCTTTGTCGAAAAGAAAGTGAAATACGGAAAAACTACTGTACTATACAGTATATACTGGGAAAATGCGATTTTCTAAAATTTCCTACTGACATTTAGATTTTTCTGTTTTTTTCAACATGCTTTGTACACGTGTCCCTGTGTTTTTTTTTTTTTTTTATCAGATTAGTTTCTTAGACAGTTCTGGAATTTTCTGGATGGTAGTTTACTCCTTGGATAAACCTTAAAATGGCCAGAATTACAGAAGTCATATCAAGTATAAGTGGTATTTGGTAATAACCTTGACTTAATTCCTGTAGTTAGGAGTGAGGCTGGTGGAGCCCTTAGCTCACCACAAACTTCATTGTGTATATCAGCAGTGAGCTCCATTCTAAGCATCTCTATGAGTATTAATCCATTATGATTGAAATGGTCTGCAGCAGAACAGAGGTCAGCAAAGTAATGGAGTAATCTAGTGCCCATGGAACATATTTTGCCATATTTGCCTTACCACTGGCTGTATTTACTTTTGTGATGTTTAATCCTTTCTAAAGTGTTAATTAACTGTCCTCGTTCCTCTAATCAAGCATAAGTTCCCTCGAGAAATAATACGTGTTATCAGCCAAGTCGATGAAGTAGTCACAGATGTGTGTTCCACCCATGAGCCGAAGATGGGGGATTCACGCTGACGCCCCCCACTGTGTTGAAGGTCAGATCCTCCCCAGCTCGACGCCTTCATCATGGACAAGGCGCTGCTGGACTACGAGGTTTCCATCGATGCTGACTGCAAGCTGCTGACTGTGGGGAAGCCGTTTGCCATCGAAGGTGAGGCCCGACATCTATATATATAGGAGTCTCGATTTACACATTATTGCCAACAGAAACAGATGCTACTATCACCTCAATGACAAAATCAATAATAAGTATAGTGAAATAAGATGAATAATGAATAATGAAAAGCATATGAAATGAAATTATCATCTATGGCTCTAACAATGTTTATATACTCTGCCCATTTTGTGTGCTGGTATGGTGTCTGGTGTGACCCCTCCCTGTCCTGATTAAGTGGATATATACTGTACAGTATGTATAGCACATAGGATTTAGTACATGCATTGTGTACTGTTATTTATGATTGAGTGGGAAGATGAAGATTATTATTTTGAGTTCATGATCAGCGTTATGGTTTAGGGTTAGGTTTTAGGATTAGCCTTAAGGTAATTTAGGTATAAAATTTATGGTTAGGGTTTTGGGTTTTTAGTCAATAAATTTTATTTTGTTCATTACATTTTTAAAGGTTATTTTCCTAGGTGAGGGTTTGTTATTAGGGATTAAAATTTGAGTGTAGGGATAAGGTTTAGAATTAGGGTTAGGCTACACATTTTAATTTAGGTTTAGGATTTTGGATTAGAGTTCACAGTGAAGGTTCGATTTTATTGTTAAGGTTTGAAGTTATGGTTAGGATTTAGGGTTAGGGTTAGTCAGGCTATAATAGTACATGCATTTGCCGTGTATCATTTGGTACATCATTTTTGGGTTGGTCCACACAGTGAATACATTTGACACAGGTGGAACCTAAAGTCACAAGTAGATGTTCAACACAGAACACATTATGCTAATTGTCATATATGCAAATTTTTCGTACATAATATGGCACAGGTCACACTTACAGTACTACCAACCATGTTGACTGCCCTGACTACTCAGACAAGATGGTGGGCGCATGCACACACATTATTTAGAACAGGTAGCACCAAATGCTACACATGACATTGTGGCATAATACATGACAAACACACACACACACCTGTTTATATTGTTTACGCCTGGTATCGATCCAGCATGCCACCATGCAGCCCGATGGGCACTCCCAGTGCCACAATATTTACTTTTACAATGTGCAAATAAGTGTCTCTAAGGTTTTGTCAACTGATGCATCGCCTGTGGGTTACAGCTGCTCCTAATTGTGCTTGTGTTTGCAATTTTAATAATAGTTTTTTTTTTTTAGTTTTCACTGCTGTACCAAAATTGCACCGAACAGTGAACCCAAAACCGAGGTTCTGTCCTCAATATACCCGTAAGGATAAGAGTTTCGTGTTTGAGATTGGGTTTAAGATTAAGGTTGTGTTTTAAGATTATTCTTCATCATGTTATACAGGATAAGTAAGGATGCTTTTCCACTGCACCAGGCACTGTATTTACTGTAGGTATGGTCTTGTCAATTACCAGTAACACAAATTTCAGTTCCTAAAGTGCCAGATCAGCCCGGGTACTTCTTTGGTACTTTGGGGGGATTTGAAACCCTTTTTCTTGTGGATTGATTATGCAAATAGCCTGCTTCTAAACACAACATGACTGCTGTCTTAGGAAAAAAGTTGCGAACAAAAAAAAAAAAAAAAGTAATACATGGACAAATGAAGAGACCCGAACTTACAATGCGATCTGGTTGAAAAAACAGATACAAGATCAGGATGGCATGACAAGAAGTAACACTGTGTTATTTTTTGCAACAAATATAGGCCTATTTATAAAATAAAAAGGAAGTTTCACATAAGTTTCTCAGACATCTAGGAGCAATTTATCCAGTATTGATGAAAATAATTTTCTCATAGAACGCATGTAGCGCTCATGCAAAAGAAGGTAAATTTTACACTGATTATTAAATGTTAGATAATCCTGAAAAAGAATAATCATTAAAATTGCAAAGCTCGCTCCAAATTTTTTTTTCCTATGACACAGTAAAAATGTTTTACCAAAACTTAAATTCCCTATGCTGTATTGTCCATACAGTATGAAGGTATAAAAAAGCCTGATCTTAGTCTCTCTAATTAGCGATGTAAGAATTGCATGTGCATAACATGCGATACTGGTATTAATATCACATATGTTCCAGTTCTATAATACACTACAGCCATTTTTTGAATTCTGTAGAAAAATATCCTGCTTCATGTTGTGATGTCACTCAAAACCGGTAACAGATTTTATGCCAGTGAAAAACAATCACAGAGAAGTAGGCTTGCCGTACTTTTGGTACTTTGACAATTAATCACTTTCACTTTACTTTTTAAACATTGCTGACACCACAGCACAATAACAAAATGTGTTCTCTGCATTTAACCCTCATGTGACATCGTGACATAGCAGGGGGCAGCTAGCTAAGTGCCTGGGGAGCAGTGCTTGGGGGCAGCACCTTGCTCAGGGTACCACAGTGGCAGTTGCTTGGCAGTGATTTGACCCAGCAGCCTTTCAGTCACAAGTGTGCATATACTGTACGTGAACTACTGTAAGCATTTTATATACTATATGGTGTATATACTGATCAGCTGTAGCATTAACATTACTGGCAGGTGAAGTGAATAACATTTTTCTCATTACAATGGCTACATGGCACAGTATAACATATACATACTATTCAGTGTTGCATGGACTCCACAGACATATTGCGCTATAGCATATTCATACTGTACTGTGTGCTATAATTTATATAAAATATAAATGCAGCACTGTTGGTTTTGCTCTCATTTTGCAAAAGTTTGAAATAAAATCTTTTTGTCAACAGCGTATGTCTTAATTTTGCAGATAGAAAATAATTTTTTTCCAATTATTTTTCACATGTATTGATAATCCATCTAGTGCACAGATGGCACACCAGCACAGTGATCGATGTGACTACTAGGCAGGTGTTCCTTGTTATAGGACAATAAAAGGGAATTCTAAAATGTACTGTTTTTGCTGAGCAACGTAATGCCCCAGATGTCTCAGGTTTTGTGTAACCATGCCATTGGCATGCACAGATCTCCGCTAGCTGCTGCTAGAGTCATAAATGTCCATTTCTCCACCATAAGCTGCCTCCCATGCCAATTTAGAGCTGACAATATGTCCAACTGCCTCACCATTGCAGACCACATGGCCTGCATGTTCACCAGACTTGTCACTCACTGAGCATCATTGGGAGGCCCTGGATTGGCACATTTGTGTTCCAGCTCCCACCAGTATCAGACGGGTTTACACAGAAGTTGAACAGTAGGACAGCCTTCCACATGCAATAGTCAATAACCTAATGAACTATATGCTAAGGAAATGTTGGACTGCTGCCGGCAAATGGTGGCCACTCACATAAAAATATGGATGTTCAATTGCATGAACTACCTTATTTTTCAGGGAATCTGTAACCAAGAGACCCTAATAAAACCATTTCTGTTGTTGCATTACTATATACACACACACACACACACACACGTCGGGTAAACATATCCTTATGGGGACCGCTCATTCATTTCTATGGGACAAATGCTAATGCTAACTATGACAACCTTAACCCCCACCCAGCCCTAACCATAAGTAACCAAGCGAAATACAAGAGTTTTTGCATTTTTAATTTTTTCATTGCAGTTACAGAAAGAAAGATTCAAGGTGTCATTATCAGTACGAAATGATCCATAAAGGAGGCTAGTAGTTGTATGTAGCTATAGACCTGCTCTGTCTAATCTTAGTTATTTTACCATTACAAAATATAATTAAGTCATCACTCCAAAGAGATTGTGGGACTTGAGATTAACAATGAAGAATTCTGTGTTAACCTGGACATAGATTCAAACAGGAATTTAGGATTGTTTTTGTTCTCTTCTATTAGTCTCGAGAGATTCACAGACCTGGCAGTCACTAGTGCTTGTCTAGTGGCTCTAGCTTGTGTGAAGCCTGTTTATGTTCACACGTATGATCAGAGTACCAGGGCGCAGGTTTCTTGGACCAACACATTTCCGGGTCCTTGAGCAAGGCCTTTAGCCCCCAGCTGCCTGGGTGCCCCAACAGGTGGCTGCTCTTCGCGGACAGTTTACTCTATAAAGAGCAAGTTGAAGGAGGCGTAAAAAGGCAATTTCCTTACGGGGATCAGTAAAAGAATCAATTACTATTATCGTTATCTCTATGCTTTATTTTCTCCATGTTCACAGTTACCCAGATGGCCAAAATGGGCGATCACTAGGTAACCAAGCAATGATGGCCAAAATCACTTGCACTTGCTAACTTGTCAATTGCCAAGAGATGGGAACAGGGATGGTTAGAATGATGCTTCATGAACCATTTGCTGGATTTTATTCACTCCACTAGATGGTGCTCTTGGTTTGCTTTGGGACATGGTTTGAACCTTCTTTTGAACAGAGAACACCATCTAGTGGGGTCAGACATAAGCCATAGCCACCATGCGGTCAGGCATGCATACAGCGCAAATATAAGTGATTGTGGTATGGAGAGGGACTCTGGGGGCAGCATGGGTACAGAGCTTATGAAAAGCAAATGTAAGTGAACAGAAAAAGGTTGCTTTGTGTTATTATATGATAATTTGTCAAAATGGAGGGGGGCAGTGCTTTAAGGCCTCGAAATCCCTCGTCTTTCACTATGGAAAATGGCTGATGAACATTCTGGCTACAAAACAGGGACAAGTTTCCCAAAAGCACTGTAGCTCAAAGATCATCAAGTAGTCCCTCCTTTATGAGTATTTATGAGTCTTCCTCTACGTCCTGCATTTCAGAAATTCAGGTGCAGGCCCTGCAACTTGGTGTGTCTACCTGCAGCACGTAAGCACAAGAGAGCACAGCCTGGAAGCAGGAGTATCATCATTTTGTCTGCAAAAATTGATTCTGGTGAAATACACTGATGCATTGAGTCTCAACCTTGATAATCGATTCATTACAATGCATAAATGTATCTTTACACCCCTAATCTGCTTTATATGGTTTCCTACGCCATGTAGTATTTACTCGATTTGGTGTACCATTTAGTATATGTACACTATGTCAGAAATTAAAGGATGTATGCACTCTACCACTTCATATAGTATTTTTACATTATGCCTTATCATGCATTATATACATTCTATAACATACAATGCATAAGACGTAGTATTCTGTGTATCTCATATGTGGTTGAGTTGCAAGAGAAATAATTATCTGGCAAAATTCATGCCTCTTTCATGTCCTCTTGATATCAAGACACTATAGTACCTTCTCCCCCTGCTCCGACCAGGGCCCAAGCTCATCTGACAGTATTGGGAGTATTTTTCTTTCTGCTGTACCATTCTTGCCTTCTGTTATATATTCATATTTTACTGCGTTTCAAAGGATGCAAAGCAAGTTTCCAGTGCCGATATCTGCCAGAAAGCACTGTGAATGAGCACGCCATGCTATACTATGGTATTGTTGGTGGGACACTCTTTTGGGCAGCAGTGCTCTCATACGTATTGCCTTTGTCTGTACACATACCACTGCACTTCTTTGCCATTCAGGACACTATGGAGTGCACAACTGTTTTTACTGGTAAATATTCTGCACATTGTGGAGGATTTAATAGCCACAGATAACAGTCCGCTTTATTCATAAGTACATCCTTATCAACACAAGCTACCCGCAGATCTTACTGGTGGAAAACCGTCCCGTTGTGGTTTTATGGCATGCACTGCAGTTTATGAGCACTTGAGCGATGTGCTCCATTAAGATTATTGCAGTGTTCCAGAGCTTACTCTTCCATTAAGCTTTTCAAATCAAAGATTAAGCTCGTCCCACCAGGCTGAGGAGAAATATGGTGGCTGTTTTCTAACCCAAAGCAGGGAGTTGTGTGTGTGTACAACTTGTGTCACCCTCTCTGATGGAGTGTGCTGGTGTCAGAGGGCTTCATGCATCCGTCAGCCTGACTGGGGACGAGTGACAGACGGTGGCAAGGCCACAGAGAACCGCTGGAGTCAAGGGAGGGAACAAAGACTAAGATTTATGCCTGTCTTCTACAGGAGAAAAAAAACAGAAAGTCTCTGTGACATTAGTTTATGTCCCATGTTAACCTAGCGGACAAAACTAATTAGTCATTCATCAAAAAAAGTGAATTGAATTAATGATGTTACACCGCAGAGGCTGTGTGATTTCACTGTGAATTTGCTGAACATTATTCAGCTTTTGTTAAGCTTTTCCACATTCATTACTTGTCTCTTCCTGCCTTTGTTATGGCTCTTTTCAAATGGAAGACCAGAGTTAATTCCATTGGGATTACACTCCGAAGTGGCCATGTCCTTTTAAAGTCTACAATTTAGTGTAATACCTTAAACAACTTTATTGTACACAGCTCAATTTATGACATGTTAATTATAAACATTTGTATTAAGTATGACACACGTTGTTTAAATATCATGACTCTCTGCAGGGGCGTAGACTTGGGTATAGATGGTGGGGACGTGACCCTACTAGTACTACCAGTACAGAATACTCTGTGTTTATGGGGGCGGAGGGTTTGGGGCTGATTTTGTCTAAACCAAACCTATGACCTTGACTGGCTAAAATCCGACAAATATCTTATTTGCACTTGTGTATTTATGTGATTGCTGTTCCTGATCACTTTCTGTGCCTCATGAAGTATGAGTGTACTAGAGGAGAAGGGTATAAGAGTATTCCATCTATCGTCTTATAGCTTATCATAGTCAGACTGTGGGAGGCCTAGAGTCTGTCTCAGGCAGTTAGGCTTAAGCCTAACAGCAATCCTAGCCCTATCTTTAACACTAATTCCCAAGCTGAAACTAGACAAACCGTAACCTTAGATGGCAACACCACCCCTAGCCCAACCCATCCTCTAACTCCTACCCTAACCTTTGAATTAAATCTAATAGCACACCTACTTCAAATCCAAACCTTATTCTGAATGCCAAACTTATGCATAATCCTTAACCATAAACCCATATCTGAACCTTGCCCACGCTTTACTCTAATGCTAAACCTCATGACTCAGTCCTGAAGCCCACCCTGACCTTAGCCATAAACCTAATCATAACCCTAACACTAGACCTGACCCCGATGCCAACATCATCCATCCATCTAGCTTCTCATCATGAGCAGGGTCATGGGGGATCTGTAGCCTCTCCTAGATAGTATAGGGTACCAGGCTGGGGTGGAATGGGTGGAATGGCAGTTTATCGTAGGGAAGAGACATGCTCACAGGGGAGAGACCACAAGTAATTTGTCAGTTAGGCTAACTGCATGTCTTTGGAGTTTTGGAGGAAACTGGAGTAGAGGTGGGACTGAAAGTAGCAACCGTGGACGTACAAATGAATTTGGGAAGATTCCACTGCAGTGTAGTGATAGGAAAGGAGAGCACAGTTTCAACACTTGATGCCATTAGCGTGGTAACTCAAAAATTATTTGAAGTATGTTTCTCAAACTTTGCAGACATTGCATGTGTCAATTTTTTTGAGACAAATCACCCCAAAACTGAAGTACTGCTGCTTAGTGGCAGCGAAGGGAAAGGTGACTGTAGACAACACTTGAACTGTGAATGTGATGTCATAAATTTTTAATTGATCTTATTACTGCTTCATAAAACATTCTGTAGATGAATAACAACATCTCATTTCATGGGGCAACAAAGGAAGGAAACAGCGGCTGCAGAAGACACTTGGTTTTGTGAACACAGTAACTCTAAAAGTATTTTATGGCTCATTTCCAAGCTTTGCAGTCACATGAGGGAAATTCGAGGGAAGATCTGGAACTCATCAAATGCTGAGACAGATGGCACCAAAACCGAAGCAGCACTGCATAGTGATATTGAAAGAAACGGACAGTTTTCAAATTCTAGATTCCTTTAATGTGATAACTCGGAAAGTATCTGTAAAATCTTTGCAGACACATTATATTGATGAAGATCTAGATCAGTTCAAATTCTAAGACAAAATTAAAGCAATCGCACTTGTACCTGTATGAGTGTCAGTTTGATATTAGTTACCAGTAGTTACCATTGGCCCCCCGCGACCCAGAAGGATAAGTGGTTTGGACAATGGTTTGATGGATGGATGGATGGATGGATGGATAGTTACCATTGGTGTGTCAGTTACAGCTCTAACTATAATATCACTGACAAGGTTGGTAATGAGAAAGTAAGAAATGGAATATAAATATTTACACATGTAAAGAATATAAGTAATATAAATAGCATTTTAAGACAGGACATTAAGACATAGAAGGCAGTTAACCACTGAGTTAATGGGGAAATATTGTGATAATTGACATATAAGAGAAATGTGCAATAAATGAATAGGTGTAGTTTGAGTCGCATGTCACATCTAGGACTTGGAGCATTCGGGTAAAAACACATAGATTAGTTTTCACATTTCCGGCTGACCCATCCAGTAAGGATTAGCTATGGGGAGGGGTTGTCTGTGGAATGCAATGTTGTCCTTCCGACAGCATCATTTCTAGCTCTACATTGATGTGCATTTCCTGTAGAAGTCGTTTTGCATTACGTGCTTCTGTTCCTTACTGATCACTTGCTATAAATTTTTCATTGACCCGCTTGAATACCCAGGTACGCTGTCTGAAAGTTCTGGTCATTCCTGCCACAGGTTACGGGATTGGACTGCCGCAGAACTCCCCCCTTACCTCCAACGTGTCGGAATACATCAGCCGCTACAAGTCAGACGGCTACATGGACATGTTGCACGACAAATGGTACAAGGTGGTCCCCTGTGGGAAAAGGGTCTTTGCCGTCACAGAGGTGAGACCCTCGGAGCAACAACCTGAAGGGTAACCCGACCCGGAAATCGCAGGACACCTTCATCTCTGTGAAAAGCCCCACAGATATGATGGTGGAGGCACTGCATGACGCATGGAGCAGGTCGGGAAGGAGTGGCTTATCGGGGGTGGTGGTGGGGCGGGGACAGGGTCAACAATGCACAGACTTATGCAAATCTCTATTCTGTGGCTATTGTGGCAATTTCATAAGGGATGAAAATAACAGGGGCGCTACCCATATCAGGGACTGGATGCACTCTGCCATCTAGGTTGCTTGGAGCAAAACGAGACAGAATACAGCAATGCACAAGATTCACAGCAATTCACAGGGGCAGACAAAACAGATACAGTACACAAGATCAATAGTCAACTGATCCCCTAACGGGCCATCAATCGTGCTCAACCTCCCATTCGCCCGCACTGCCTGCAGTGTCTTTTAAGTCAAAACTAAACTCTAGAACTTTTGAAAACCCATTCCTAGGTAACCTTTGTGAAGGCTGAGAATACAAAGAGGGGGACTACGTCAGTTTAACTTTAGAGGATACCAGCTTCCACAGGTTTCTCTGGTTACTATCCAACAGTGGAAGCATAAAGCAATATTGTTTTTGATTTATTATTTTTAGGAAATGATGATCTGTTCCTTAGCGTTAACATTAAGATAGACTGCTGCCCTTATTACTTTTGTCTGTTACTCCATGCTGCTCTGTTTGTACTGATATGAGCGTCAGATCTAACTCCAAAGCTGGAGTGAGTGCTGAAGGGTATATCAAGTACCACATCTCCAGACTGAGCCCTGACTCACTCCAACTCGCTGCCAGGACGTGCCCCGCTTCCTAGCCAAAGGCCTGCGTTCTCCTGCAGATAATTGGTGTCATAATTTAATCAACCAACGTGGGCTGGTTGCTCTCCTGACAGCTTGGTCCCTCGTGATTCTCCTGCCAAGGTGATGCTTGTGTTGTTTCTTGGTGGCTCTGTGATCATTCAGACCCCATGATCCTACAGACGAGTTTATATGAAAGTATTAGGACGACTCCAGCAGGAACATCAGAGACCAACAAGTGATTTTGCCATCTGTGCGAAGTGACTCCCAGCATCTTCATCATTAAATCATCTTTGTGTTTCTTGCCAGGAATTCCAATCACCTATGCTAATGTTTATTTCACGCAAGGCTGTCCCATCTGTGAGCCTCGAGGAGTAGCTGAGAAAACAAGATGACGTGAGCTTCACTCACAGGAGCTACGCAGGAAGAAACTTCAGTTTCCTCAAGTTTTTTTTCCACTTATTGGCCAGTACCAGATGAAAATAAGTAACTATTGTAAAAGCCTGGGAAGCTCCTCACAGATTCTAGGTAGAACAATGTGCACTAAAAATGAAAACCTTGATTTCTTGACAGGAAAAGGGGTCAGTGAAGCATTAAATAGCTTTAATCATCCGTGACAGAACTTGGAGGAGTAAATCTGTAACTATAATATCCCTGTGCCCCTTGCGATATATAGGTTAGAGAACGATGAAAGACATCAGCCTGGCAATTTTTTGTTACACTTAAAAAAAACTGAGTCTGTTCTCAAAAGATTATCCCTAATTTAAATTTTAAATCCTTTTACTCATATAATATCGCAGGCTAGAAGAGAGCCTTGAGGGTGGGGGGCGAGATGCCTGGAGCTTTAAATGGTGTGGGGTGGACAACTGCAAGCCAGTCAACAGGCTCTCATGGGGGCCTGGTGGGTTGGGTGCTGGCCAGCAGGGAGCGCCGTATATCACATGGGGGGGCTTGCGGGCCTGTCGACACCCTTGGCAATGCTTCCTGGAGCCTGCCCAGGATTAAATGGAGATAATTTCTGTGAATGGCGAACTCAGCTTCCGGATCCTGACATGGGGGCGGGGTCAGCCCTTCCGGAACAATCCGCCTGCACGCGTGGCCATTTTGTTGATGTTTAACACCAGCTCCCTCTGAGTGCATCAGGAGAGTTTGGACCCACTGTGTTTGCCCCGTCAAAGGTCAGGTCGGTCCTCGGAACGGCTAAATTCATTTCAGTCACCCAAAAATATGCACTAAATGGGCTTGGATCATGAGTAATCCTAGTGGATGTTGAGTGAAAAACCTTTGCTACAGAGGGGCCATTTCTAGACATTTTCCAGATACATTTCAGACATGTATTGTGAAGTTTATACCATTACCAGCGTTCATATTTGACATATCATGAGAAGTTTTCTTCTCCAAGTCAGACTGCAGTCATGTGCCTCAGTGACCATGAAGAAAGGATCGTCTCTGTCCGTGGCGAGATTTCAGTTTTTGGTGTTGAAAATCTCCTTTTGAATTTCAGTTAGATTTAGTCAGCAGGATTCCTCGTTCCTAACCCAGCAAAGCCGCGCCAAGACAAGCTATGAAAGATTCATCATAAATTTCAGGACTCCGCCAACAGAGAGCCAGTGTATGTGGGCGCAAGCCTACACTGCCCCCTAGAGCTTAAAATGGAGAACTGACTTGGGATAGCTGGATCTCTGCTGTGAGGGGGGTGGGTTAGCTAAGTCTCTGAGGAGTGCAGAGTGGGGAACAATCTCCTGCTTCACCTCTTGACTGTGAAGCTCCAGGTAACTGGAAGACCAGTGTCTTCCTGAGCAGTGTACAGGCCTGTGAGTCCATGCTGAGGCCCCTGTCTCCCTTTCCTGACCCCCTGTCTCCCTCTCCTTGCCCGGCAGACCCTGCAGATGGGCATACAGCACTTCTCCGGGCTGTTCGTGCTACTGTGCCTGGGTGTGGCTGGAGCACTGCTCACGCTGGCCGGGGAGCACGCCTTCTACCGCCTCGTCCTGCCCCACATCCGCCGCCGGCAGAAGTTCAAGTACTGGCTCCACACCAGCCAGGTGAATTGGGGCGTTTCCGGGGAGATCAGAGCGCCGCTTCACATCTGTCTGCGCATCCATTTGCATTGAAGGCCTCCACGGGGCTTTCCAGGCGGTCGCGTACCCACTCTCTGCATTTACAGAACTCTTTACCCATAATGCACTGGTTCCTTGTGAACCTGAAAGTCTTTAATAACCGTATCAGGTAAAATCCTGTTACTCGCTGCAGCATGAGAAGCGCAGGCCGTACCCTGGCCTGTCAGGCTGACTAATGGAATTCCATAACTTACATTATGGAAGTAATCATATTAAAAGGAAAAGCTACATTATATAAAACATGATATAGCTGAAGGCTGCAATTTTGGATGTCTACAGTATAGCCTGAACAAGTTAGCAAATGTACCATAATAAAGGTTTAATGGAGGTACCAGTCCAACTCACACAGCTTAAGATGAGGGAAATTACTGGAGTTATTTATTCTGGGTGTAATACAGGCAAACAATTAAATATGAACATTCCCAACAAGAGGGAGGAGTGGAGGCTCAGTGGGTAACAGCACAGCCCCCCACCTCCACTGTGTGTGTGGGGTTTGCATAGTCCCCTCTGTCACATGGGTTTCCTGTTCCTGAACTAATTCTCTGGCAGCTCCCCTGGAGGTGATGTTGAGTTTTACAAAAACAAGAACTGAAAATGTGTTGTTTGCTTCACAATGACGGAAGACATCACTGAAACGCTGCATTCACACATGGTTAGCAGTGACAATTAACACATGTATTATGACACTAAATTAGTGCAAGAACACTATAAATTTTATTTTAATATAGAATCCTAACCCTTTTCACACTTCTACTGCTGACAACATGATGTTAAAGTTTATCTTTGACATATATTTTCCATAATAATAATTTTCAGGCTTGTGGTAGCCATATTGTTCAAGGTGTGTACAATATCTGTTATATTACACATCACAGATCCTCCAAAGAATTATTTACTGTCAGACTTTCATTGAATGATCAGTTTGGAGATGTGTGCGGGTTTGGTAACTTTCTCCAAAAGACATTGTAACAAAAACCCTGAAAGTTCTAATGTTTATATTGCGAAAAACTTTAACATGTTACAAATGTGTGCCAAGAAACACAAGAATTAAGATGAAAATGTTTGAATCCATTGTAGATTTTTTAAGTTAAAAAATGGTAAAATGGTGAATACAGATTCCAACATGGCAGATACCTATGATCATTGAGGAAATTAGTGACTTTGAGTGAATGGTCCTTGAGTGAAATTAGTGAAATTGGCTCCATCCCAATTCCTCCGCTAAATATTTCATCTAAATGATGATACTAATGAAATGTTCAGCATTTCTACAGATGCTGGATTTTAACTTCAGAAATGACTGTAATGATTCCAGCACCGCGCTGCATGTTTTATTAACAGGTTTCCCACGTTTGACTGGAATGAGTGTCAGGAACATTCAGCTGATTTATAGCATTAGGATCGGTACCGAGGGCAGATCAGAACTTTACTTTAGTAGTAAAGGTGGTGAATTTAGTCAAATAATATAAAGCTACAGACACTAAAGCTACGGATAGGATGATGGCAAGATGGCCAATTAAGTCTGGGATGGACCAGTGAACAGTGGGATGCAGGTAAACAGAAACGCCACAGACCGTGCAAAGAAAACAAGGACACACTCTGATGGGGCAGCGACAACATTTTAATGCTAGAAACATAACTTAGAATCAGAGAGCTTTGGATCAGCACTGTTCACACTGGTGTCAGATAACAATAATGGGACCCACTGCCCAGCAAAATGGCACTTTTCTTACCCACATTTCCTGTCATATCCACAGTGGTTCTTAAATCAGACTACAGGTTGCAGTCCTATCCAGCACACCCGTGCTCACCCATTTGAGCACATAGGGCGCCACCTGCTGTTTAGTCAGACAAACTGCAAGCGAAACCTTTTCAGCCTCCCTGAACTACACACATTCCCTGGGCAGGATTACCAGCAAGAGGGAAAATAAATTTTTAGGATGGTGTCGCTTCAGAAAATTAGAAGAGGAGAATTTAGTTTCTGGTTGATGTCAGCATTTCCTTCTGTCTTTCAGAAAATCCACAGAGCATTAAACATGACCTATGAGGATGTGAAGAGGCAGCGGGCCAATGCAGAAAAGAGGTATCGGCTCTGCAAAGTACCATCCAGCTAATTACCTTGCCAGCTGTGCCAGCCAAGCCACTCTCAGACTTTTATGGCGTTTTACACTAGTTTTGCGTTACAACAAACTCTTGACTGCATTAATTTCATTCCGCTATCACACCTCACAAGGTTGCCTTTTGCGTCTGTCTTTTCCCAGTTGTAACATACAGAAGGCGCAGCCCTCGCCTCCTGCCCCACCTGCACCACCAACAGGTGGTGCCACCACCACAATCACCAGCACCAGCGCCACCAAATGGAACAATGAATACAGCAAGGCCTTACGGGAGCCTAAGGATAACAAGCGGGTCCACTTCAATCTGGAGACCCTCAATAGCCGCCGTCTCCAGGCACAAGCCACGCCTGAAGTGCAAGGAACTGGTGGGACCAGCAGAGGGACGCTAACCTTGCCTGTGTGTGAGAATGGGGGACCTGGGCTGAGCCTGTTGCCACCCTCAGCCTCCTTATCCTCAGGCCCGCTACCCCAGGACGGCGAGCTGCAGCAGCTGCAGGAGCGGATCGAAGAGATGAGGGGCCAACTGAGAACAGCCCTGGCCCGGAGGGCTGAGCTGCAGACCTCACTAGCTCAAGAGAGAGCGGCCCAAACCATGGTGGTGACGCAAAACCCCCCTGCGAGGCTCCTGGTTATGCGCGCCCCTCCCACCAAAGAGAATGGCAAGAGGTGATGGTGATGAGGCAAGGGCTCCCGCAGGCCGTGGCTCGAGAGCTCAGCTAGGCCATGAAGACCTTGCGGCAAGCCTGAGATGGACCGCCATCTCCATCCAGCAGGATCCGCCCTGGACGCTTCCCTGGGACGCTGATGCCCACAGTCAACTCACTGACTCTCTCCATACTATCCAGGGCCCCAGAGAGGAGAGATGAGGCAGAGCCAAGCACTTTCTGGAAGAACATGAGCCCCTGGCTCGAGCCGGTCGACAGTCCCGCTTCAGGATGGGCTACCACACTCACACGCTTCACTCCTCGGACTCAGACCATGGCAACAGACACAAATACTGACCCTAGACTGGTGAAAACAGAGATGCAGCTGCGAGTCGCTGTGATCTGATGGATGGAGGGTCAGGGTCATGTCGGGGATCAGTCGCGAGAGATAACAGCCTCTGCCTGACCAGGCGCAGATGGCCCACACTTATGCAAGCTCACAACAGCAGCCCGGGGACTAGACTCATGAGGGGCCGTGGGCTCAGAGACCTGGAGCATCTTTTTAAGGTGTCATTGTTTCATACTCCAGTATGGACTGGTGATGTTCTCTGGCTTTGACTCCCCCACCCCCAATAAACATTGTCTTATTGAAGTATGATCAACTGGAAATTCTCGCTGTATTCATCAACAGTGCAATGTCTGAAGCTTGATGGTATGAGAAAAATACAGGCAAAAGATAAAGACAAAGAAAAGGGGAGAAAAAGGAACAGTGGAGTAAAGAAGGTAAAGGGGAGAAAGTGGGGAAAGGGGAACAAAGAGGAGTGAGGGGAAAGGAGGGAGAGAGGGCAAAGGCGGAGTGGCAGGAGAAAAATAGGGGAAAGGAGGAGCATAAAGGAGAGTGGAGAAGGAAAAGGGGGGTGTGTGGAGAGGGGAACGGAGGAGTAGAAAGGGGAGTGGAGAAGGAAAAGGGGGGACGGGAAGGGAAGTGGATGGGGAAAGGAGAAGCAGAGAGAGGAGTGGGGAGGAGAAAGGGAGAGCAGAGGGGGGAAAGGAGCAAAGGCAGGAGTGGGGATGTGAAAGGGGGAAGGGAGTGGAGAAAGAAAAGGGGGAGCAGATAGAGTAGAGAGGGGAAAGGGAGGCAGAGAGTGACAGGAGAGAAATAGGGGAAAGGGGAGCGGAGAGGGGAAGGGGGAGCAGAGAGTGGAGAAGAGAGGGGAAAGGGAGGCAGAAAGTGCCAGGAGAGAAATAGGGGAAGGGGGAGCAGAGAGGGGAAGCAGAGAGGGGAAGCGGAGAGGGGAAGGGGGAGCAGAGAGTGGAGAGGAGAGGGGAAAGGGAGGCAGAGAGTGCCAGGAGAGAAATAGGGGAAGGGGGAGCAGAGAGTGGAGAGGAGAGGGGAAAGGGAGGCAGAGTGTGCCAGGAGAGAAATAGGGGAAGGGGGAGCAGAGAGAGGAGAGGAGAGGGGAATGGGAAACAGGGGGTAGTGATGCTGCAAATTTACGGCACATACAGTGGTAGGCAGGTAATCCACTAACCACTAATGAGAGAGACTAACTTTTTCATTAGCGGACTAGCATTTCTGCCAACTTTAAAGCCGTTAAGTGTAACAATTAGCTTCTGCTAAATTTAGTTCCGCTAAATGTTAATCTGCTGACAGATAAAGTGAATAAAGTTTTACGGTCAAAAAACGTTTGTAAACCCTAAAATCACACATATAGTCATGGAAAAATTTGAGACCATTACTTTTCAAAGTCACTTGATATCATCCTACGATTCATGAGAAACTGTTGGATAAGTTGACGGTCATCTCTGGCATTAGAATGTCGCTACCAGCCTTTACCTGGCTGCTTTCTGGTCGTTCCCAGAGTCTCCTGCTCCACCTTATTCTTGTGTCCTGCTGTATTAGAAATTTTGAAACTGGAAGCAACCTGCTGCTCAGCATATCCTTCTGTCAGCAGAACCAGGATGAAACCAGGATTTTAAAATGCAGATTTGTTTAAAAATATAGTGACCTCTTTTTTTTGAGGTTGGATTTATTCCTGTTTGTTCTGAGAATGTCTGC
>JAODJX010000035.1:45779-56810 GCA_026776945.1 Isichthys henryi | reverse complement strand
TTCCACAGATGTTTTCAGTGGTTTATTGGTTTAGCATTATTGAGTTAAACTTTGGAGTTTGCAGTTATGGAAGCTAAGTCTATCTGGTTCTATCTAAGTTCTTTTATAAACAAAATCAACCACATCCAGTTAGCTGCTCAACTTCAGTTTGCTTTGTTATGGAAATACCGCGATTCCTGACATCTAAACACGCAGAGCAGTATGGGTCCCTGGCAGGCTGGGTCTGAGGTGGCCAGTATGTGCCTGACTGAATTTATCAGGCTGCTGATAGGAAAGGAGCAAGCAAGGAAGGCTCTTATGCGAGTGAAATCCTGGGAGTGGCTCCTGGATACTCACGAAGATGACCATGATGACAAAGGCAGCCAAGTAGGAGGTACGGGCCATCCACATGCTGACAAAGCGGTAGTGCTCACCAGAGACCACGTTCCTCAGGAACCCTGTGGGCACACGGTGGGCAACCTGTTAGCCAACACCCAGGGACACAGCAGACATAAGGTCTGTGCTTGGCATGCATGGTATCGGCCCACCTTTGTTTTCCTCATTTTCAGCCAAGGCCTTCACGCTGGACATCAGGATGTCGTCGTAACCAAGGAATTCATCCAGTAGGAAGCGGCTGAAGCCGTCGCCGAAACACTGGTCCTTCATGGGGTCTGAAAGGACAACCGCGGGCAGTGGCTCAGCGCTGCTAGGGGGACACTGACAGACTGTCCCAGCACACAACCATCTGAAACCGACCTCAAAATGGAAAATCACAGTGCAGTTCGTCACCACCAACCTGCCCAGTTTTCTTAGCCCTGGCCAGCGGATACTGTACAGTCAGCCTTACCTAGTGTGACCACCATGACAGGGATGTTCAGGCGCTGCCGCGTACTCTGGGACAGACGAAGGAAGCCGTACTCTAGGGAGTACTCCACGATGTACTCTTCCTGCGGCCACACTGCGGGCACGGGGTGGGTGAGAGCGATATGCCATGAACAAACATCAAAACACAGGTATCCACAGGCAATGTTTAAAAACAGCTGCAGAAAGCAACTTTTGTCCCACTGAAGAGAGGGGTGTTCCCCATATCTGGCCATTTAAAAACATCGTAGGATACAGGACAGCTCCCTTCCAGGAGGGGAAGCCTCCCGGCAAGGTGACCCACTGGTACTGCCACACTATGCCATTAGCGGACCTCCATGGCCGTGTGCCACAGTCATTTAACGCACTCAGGTTTAATAGCACTTTCAAATCACATCGCATATCAACTGAAGAGGAGTTACAGGAGGACGACAAAGAGGAGGGACAGGCGAGGGAGTGCCAGAAGAGGGGAGCACAACAAAGACCAAGGTTTCAGGGTCAAAACGCCCCAAAAAGGGTGCAAGGAGTGCTGAGGAGGAACCCACAGGCACAGTGCCAAAGACAGGAGTGAAAGGGGCACCCAGGAAGAAGGGGAGGGCGAGTCAGGGAGAGGCCGGAGGAGAAGGGAGGATGGCGGTTTACCTGCTCGCGTCAGCATCTCAATCTCGGAGACGGCGTCCCCCAGAGGCTGCATACCTTTAGTGGGAGCCGGGCTGAAGGACAGGTCCTGCGTGTCGTTCAGCCCCAAGCCGGGGGTGCTGCCACGGCTCAGTGGGGGGTTCAGCCGGGGCTCCATGTCCAGCTCAAACTGCAGCAGACAAGGGCAGGTCTGCTTCAGGGCTTTGAGCACATTATCTCACGAGGGCATAAGGAAGCCAGGCAGATGGAGTCATCAAGTAATACAGAAATCCCTCCTGAGAATGGATGTTCCTGACAGAAATGTCCTGCAAGCCTACCGCTTAACCCTAGGCAGCCCTCATCCGACAGGCTGGCACACTCCTCTGCTAACCTGCACGGAGCTGTTGTCAAACATCTCCACGCTCATCTCCTCCTCCTCCTCCTCCTCCTGGTGCAGGGCCCCCAGCCCCGCGGCTTCACCTTCTGGCTCCTTTACGAGGCCCTGCAGGCTGTCGGCTTCGTAGAACTGCAGGAAGATGGGCGCACGGCTGGAGTTGCGCTGGATCTCCACACGCAGGATGCCATCACGGGGCCACTTCTCCCTCACATGCTCCAGGCAGTTGATGGGTGAGCGGGAGAAGGCGATGTGGATGTAGGCCAGGATGAAGAGCACAAAGAGTGCCTGCGGCGAATGGGGGAAGACGGGTGGTCACATGGGAACCATCAGCATGACGATTGGTCAACAATGATTTAGTGTAGCCAATAAGGACACTGCAGGTCAAGGAGCACTCAGTAGGTGATTTTATAGGTAAGAAACATAGAACAGAGGAGACAGGGATAAGCATTTCCTACAGCAGGTTAGGATGTTTAAGATGCTGCGAACTTCAGGCTTGTTATGGGCTATATTTCTGAAATGTGACAGGAATCAAATCTGCATTACTGATACAATTTTAATATAGATGGTTAGGTTTCAAATTTTATGGAAATGACCAAGCAACCTCATCCAATTAACCATTTCTTTTCATAAACGCTTAACCAGTACAGGGTCAGGGCAATTAACCATTTCCAAATCTATAAAGCAGGGATTCCCAACCAACAGTACAGTTCGGTATTCAACTGGGCCAGAGAATTCTGGTGGTTGGGAAGAGGGGTTCATTAATTTCCAAACATAAACTATATATCTTACTGATTGTGAATAGGCATTATATTACTGTTACTGTTACTGTTGTGGAAACCAAAATATTGATGTATCTGATTTATTAGTTGGCAAATAAGCTATGATTATGTTTTCCTATTAACCGTGTATACTTCAGGGCATGAATTTTTTGCACAACATATGCTGCTCTGCGGTCATCAAAAGGATGGGATCCCTTCAGGAGCCAGATTTTTATAACATCCATCTTTTCCTCCACATGTCCAACTAAGGCTGTGTTCACAGACTCCAACCTTCAATTATCGCCCACGAATTTATCATAATACAAAACCCTAACATCACTCAGATGTTTTGTTTGCAATAATCTGCTTGCAATATCTCATTAGTCAACGTGCGGTATAAAAATAGCAGATATGTGATTAACTTGTTGGCTAACTACCTGTCAGGACCTATTGTAAAAGAAACTAGACCTAAACAGCACTGAATCAGCAGTTTTAAAAATGTATACCGTCATATGCAGAGTTGGAACATGAATAATGATTGAGAGGAGATCCTGTCAGTAACTGGTCATCTGAGCGTTCCATCAGCATTCCTTTTAAAATGATCTCCCATTGGCTTTGGATAATGACTAAGGCGCTTAGAATGTAACATATCGTCCTGCCTACGGCTACAGAGAAGGGTCAATCCTTACCAAGGCCACAATTTCCTAAAAGGGGGCAGGGAAAGCAAAACACGTCAATGGCACATATTCTACACGGGTCTTGCTGTGATGAAATGCTGCGATGATGTCATTGAGATGATAAGTGTGAGTGGAAGGGTCTATGCATGTAAACTGCAAAACAACAAGCTAGTTGTTGCTCATGGCGTCAGGCAACAAAGGTTCACTTTCTTTTATTTGAGACTTCACACAGGTAAACCACTACCAGCCCTCCTGGAAAGGATCCCCGCCCCCACGTGACCAGGAGCGAAGTCAGTATCAAGCTGCAGCGCGGCTCCCGGCTTCTACCCTCAGACAGCCAATAAGCGCTCTCAGCCAACAGGGTATGTTCCATCAAACGTGTGAGAGCCTCTGCTCTCTCTCACTCTGCCAAAGAAAAGCCAGGGAATCTCAGCCCTACCCTGCCGATACACTAATCCTTAGCAGAACTGAAATGATTTATATGAAACGTGGTCATTCACATACTTTCTTGTGACTGATTCCACATTTTACACTGTACATAGAGTTTAAAGTGAGACAGACTAATTCCGATAAGTCATTATCAAACCACAGCTGCTCTGCATTTTTTTTTAAACATTACATTACTGCAAAGGACCCCAGACCCCTGCCTGCATAAAGGACTATTTCTACACCAAATATGTATGGGTGTGGGATAAAAATTTTGAATATTCTTAAATAATTGTTAATACACACAGATAAGTAGACAAATCAGGCTTTAAAAGGCTGAACAGGCATTCACAAGCAGTTAGAGGGATTATATAGGGTAGGGACTATTTATGGTAAAATTAAAATAATACACCACACTACGGTCCTGTCAGGCAAATCCTACCTTTAAAAGGACCAGAAACTCAAAGATCCTCCTGAAAGACGGTGGGAAGAGCCTGGCGTAGGTTACAGCCATCTTAAAGAAGAGTGCGTGGAACAGCCGGTCCCGCACGTTGATCAGTGGGTTCTGGTTGATGTTCTGGTTCCGTATTCGGTTCGGCCCTGCGTTGTTATTGTTCAGCGGGTTGTTGTTGTTCCCGTTGCCCTGATTTTCTGACATCTTGGTGACAGGGTACGACGCAGTTAGTTATAAACTTACTATATCTCCCACTCACAGAGAACTAGGTGCGGTTGATAACTAGCCAGCCAGCTTGCCAGATGATTGGTCAGTAGTGACATCAAAAGAAATCCACCCAGTGTTTTAAAAAAATGTAATGAAAATAAGCTTTCCTCCACGCGTGATCAACCAAACCTACTCAGTGACATCAATCCCTAAGACAAATAGCTTCAACCTAACAGACAGACCAGGCAAAAGAGACTAAAGAGTAACAGGTCACCTCGGGATCACGTTTTGACAGTGATGTTCGGGGATGAAGGACTAAAGATCGCTTTTAGAAGACCCCCCCGAATACGCTCCCTTGCGAGTTGGCCCCATGTCGTGGCCTGTTAGCCGTAAACCCTTCACACATCCCGTCTCGGCGGCATAAGATGTCAAGCGCCCCTCTCAACAAGGTATATAATGCCCTGTAGAAGCATTTTAAAACCATGAGCTTGGTTTGACTTTATTCATTATTATGCGGTCACATGTGGCTAACTCCGCTTAGCTTGGCTATAAACTAGCTGACGGTCGGCTACCGCCTAATTAGCTACCGAGCGGGCTAATGTTGAGCCCTGATTGAACGTATATCCACCCGGTTCCTAAATTTACAGCAGAAATTTATCTCCAGTGTCCAGATGTAGACCGCTTCGACTCGACGTATTTCACCAGAGAAAGCACCTCACACACTAATACTTTCACTGAATGTTACAGTTACGGCCATTTCCTCAGCGTCTCTGCTCCCACTCCCAGCTGAAATATCATAGTGCAAGACGAGACGCAATACCGAGAGCCAAGGAAAGCACGATGACCTATAGCTATGGGGGACAGCGCCCCATATCGTTCGGATGTCCACAGACACTTCTGTGGATTTTTATGTTTCGGACCTCTGTTTTTTGCGTGTCAAAATCGTGCCTTTTAATAATTTTGAGTTATTGTTAATTATGTACGTACAATAAGGTTTTTTCGATAATGTGATTTATAATAGGACGCTTGGCTGACCGAGACATTGGGGTAGCGAAGGCAGAAGACGAGTGGAGACTCACAAAGTTGCTCTGTAGTGTACAGTTTTTAAATGGACCGCGCAGTAAGCAACAATACACAGAGGCAAGAATGACAGGCAAATGCCGTGAGGTTACACACCAGAGGCGAAGGCTCACACACGATAGGGTAATTATACAACACTAGAGCACGTCAGGATTACACATATGATACAGGTAATGGTACACGCGCCAGCTGGGAGCAAAAGTAACCACACAAACAAATACATACAAGGGCTATTTACAGGACATGCAAAGGGCTATGTACAGGGCCAACGAGAATGCCGAGATACTCAATCCCCGCTGATGCTACAATACTTTAAAATAAACATAATTCTCTGTAATCAGGGATGGACAGCATATACCAGTATTATGCATAAATATAAAATATCTATTTCAAATAAAACACTAAAATGCAAAAATGTTATTGTATTCTTGTGTTGCTGTATATTTGTTGAGAGACGAAGTATTTCAAGAGAATATGTTTGGTTGTGGAATGAAGGCCCTTTCGGGTACATGTCTGTTCTATGTATATGGTTTTTAGAAGAGCAAATTTCCAAAATTCACTCCGCCCATTTTCACTGTGAATGAGATGAGACTACCAATGACCTAAAGTCAGACTTCCTCGTATGTTTCAGTATTTGGAACCAAAACTCCCACAGCCCTCGTGTAATTCAACAAATAACTTTCTTTAATTTCCAAAATTACAGAGAAATCTTCTAGACAATGTATCCCTTGGGCTGATTTTTAAAAAATATGCTAATCAATTGTTTGTCTATTAAATTGTAGAAAGAGCATATGTAAAAAAAAAAAAAAAAAAAGTTTTTTACCTGTAATATTTAGTAGTATATCAGATACAGATCTCGATGTACATGACCCTCTTTTTACGAAGAGACTCTAATCAAAAGAATGAAACCGACATCCCCCATTGCCTCCGGTATAGGCTCCGGACTCCCCGCGACCCAGAAAGATAAGCGATTTGGAGGATGGATGGATGGAAACCGACATCCTTCCATATTATCAGGCACAGCGAAGGACACCTAAAGGGCCTCACCGAGGTCCTGATAATTTGAACGTTTTTTTTTTATTAAACTAGTAGATGAAGATAATGGTAAGATTGAGTTAATCCAAATATATGTGTATCCGTATTACTATCCGAGTCATATGTATTTTTTAATTAAGACACCCTTATTAATACTTTTTTTCGTCAATTGTAAGTAATGAGGTTAAATACTGTCGCTGTTTTCAGTGTTTTAGTTATGTACTGATAAGTCAGTTACATCGCAGTACTATTGCATATTGTATTCCTTTTTTCCAACACGGATACATTAAATAAATTAGGGAGATGGTCTTATTGACATAAATAAAGTATGCAAGATTTCTAAAGTAAAGTACGACCTTTGAAAATTTGGTTTGCAGGTACAGCGGACGCAAGCTACATTTATCAGAATTTAGATGGACAATATAATTACTGAAATATAAAAACGCGACACTACCTGAGTAGAGAGAACTTGAAAAATGGATGTCGCTTATGTGTGCGAGTGGGAGAAGAGACCGAAAAGCAATCATTGTCCCTCTATCCCTCTGGTTTGCGCGTGGTCATGTAGAAATCTCATTGCCTTCACCACGGATCTCAAAAACGAAGAAGATGAGAAAGGTAGCATTAACATTTTACTCATGTTGTCTATAAGTATGGACTCGTTTACTATATTGTCAACTGTACTTATATATGGTTATTGAATGAGCCTCTAGAATATGTTGTTCAACAGCAAGAATAACAAACGTCTTGTGGTATACCGAGATTGCAATTCTTTTTAAAGTGGAGTAATGTGATTATTTGAAATGCGCTGCGAATAATGTTGTGCAATTTGTATTTTCTATATGTGAAATAGTATTTTCTTTGCCAGGAGTTGTCATACTTCAGTGAATAACCTGTTATTTGAGGTGGTAGAAAACATTGCCATTATACAGACTAACAGAAAAAGAGTTTAATATGCAGTGGCTTATTAAACAAAACTTAATTTCTCTTTCTGCTTTAGATCTCAGTCATATGATCCACATTATTGACACAGAACACCCTTGGGATGTGTACTCCATAAATTCAGGTCATACAGAAGTTATCTCCTGTCTTGAATGGGACCAGTCAGGTGAGTGGGTTCAGATGTTTTTTAAAATACATCCTGCCCAATGGTTGCTCGATTGCCCACCTGGTGAATCCCTTTTTGCCTGCTGCAGGTTCCAGACTGCTGTCCGCAGATGGAGACGGGCAGATCAAGTGCTGGGGGATGACAGAGCACCTGGTAAACAGCTGGGAGTGTACCATGGGCAGCGCAGTGGAGGGTGACCCAATTGTGGCTCTGTCCTGGCTGCACAATGGGGTCAAGCTGGCTCTGCATGTTGAGAAGGTGGGAGAGGAGGCCATTTTGATTCAGCCTTGAGACTGTGTGGGAGGTGGGAGTGTGTATCACACCATGATGTTGTGGACAATCATTGTGAAATGTAGTGGTTTGTATTGCTTTCACTTTAATTGCAGTCTGGCTCCACCAACTTTGGGGAGAAGTTCTCGCGGGTGAAGTTCTCACCGTCCCTGACACTGTTTGGCGGGAAGCCGATGGAGGGCTGGCTGGCGGTGACCGTGAGTGGGCTGGTGACGGTGTCACTGCTGAAGCCCAGCGGTGCCTTGCTGACGGCCAGCGAGAGCCTGTGTCGGCTGCGGGGCCGTGTAGCACTGGCCGACATCGCCTTCACCAGTGGTGGCAACATCGTGGTGGCGGCAGCGGACGGGAGCAGCTCCTCACCGGTGCAGTTCTTCAAGGTGTGCGTCAGCGTTGTCAATGAGAAGTGCCGTATTGACACAGAGCTGCTGCCCTCACTATTCATGCGGCTCACCATCGACGCCGTGCGGCGGGAGAAGTACCCCGCAGTCACTCACCTCAAGTTCCTCACGCGGGAGAACTCGGAGCAGGTGAGGCTCTACAAGGGCGCTGAAGGGATGGATGATGGATATACAGTGCTGGGCAGGGTTCTGCTAGTCTGATGACCACTGATTAGCAATGCTGACTTTTTTGTTAGCTGGTTAGCATTTCTGCTAACTTTGAAAACCGTTACGGAACTAGTTAGCTTCCGCTAAATTTAGTTCTGCTAATTGTAAATCTGCTGACATTTTTTTGCAGGTGAAGTTCAGAAAGTAAATAGATGGTCAAAAGCATATGAAGGTCCTAAAATTACACATTTTTGTTCCTGTCTGTTGTGAGCATGTCTGCAACAGTATATCTGGCACGCTGTTGGCTGACTATGTATAAACACAAGATGAGGTTGGTTGATAACTTGTCATATTTTATATAGCTTGGCAAAATGTAAGTGAACAAAAGGAAAGTTCATTTAAATTAGGGAACCCTGGACTAAGCAGAGATCTGGGGCCTGTGTCACAAAGCTTGATTTCTTGCTGAATCGCATAACTTGTCAGATTCCAGGTACCTTAGTTTAAATGGACTTGGAATCTTCATTGACTTGCATTTATCCCAGACTACCTTAAATATGGCAAGGTATCTGGCTAAGTTAGAAATCCAGCTTCATTACCTGGTTTTTTTCCTTTACTTTCTGGGTTCTGATTGACAGAGGTTTTCACTTGTTAAGTCTGATGTAATGAATGAGGTAAAGATGTTTCTGGAGCCCTACAGCCCAAATGCATCACAGTGAACGAGTTGGTTATATCATTCACCATAACTTTAGTAATGCATTACTAAAGATGAAAAGGGGGTAACTTCCCTTAATAAAAGGGAAGGAGGGGGAGTAAAACGAGTGAAAACTGGGTTAAATTCTTTTAATTCAAGCAGAGTTTAGCTATTCTGCCAGCAGGAATTTTTGGTACATCGGTACATGTTTGGTGCGTCACTTTCAGTTTGATACACAGTGATACAAACATTTATTGACAGCAGCAGAATATAAATTCCAAAAAAACATGGTTAATTGTGGTTGTGGGTTTGCTGCAGCTAGTCCTGGTTACAGTATCATTTTCCTAATATTTGCAGTTTTAATAATAAATAACCTCAGAACTAACTTTGCTGTCTCGAAATTGCACCAAGCTGTGCACCCAAAACCCAGGATTGTATTGAGCTGTGAATGTTGTGAACTGTTACATCCCAATACTAAATATATAAAATTGTGAAAATGGCTACTTGGTTTACACAGTCACTTCCTCCTCTTTTGCATTCTAAAGAAACAGGTAGAAGGAGAATTATTTCATTTCTTAGTTTCAGATTGATTGAAAAACAGACATGCAACACAGTGGCATATTGGGTTGTACTCTGATTGGCCCTGTAAATAGTACTGTCACATGATTGAAACATCATAACTTAACAACTGGATGGGCCAATAAAGAGCTAAGACCCTCTTTCCTAGTTCCCGGTAAATGCGCCATGCTTGTATTCCCCAAGCGGCTTAACTGAGGGCAAAATGTAAGCATGAATCCACCAGTGCCCAATTGGGTAAGTCAGAAATATCCCTCGCTAATCACCCCAGCCCTGTGATACTAAATTGCTAAACAACTTCAGCTCTCTACATATGTTTTTAAGGGTTTCAGAGCCAAAAATCAAACCGAAGCTAAATGTATATAATAAAATTTAATGGTTATCGTTGGCATCCACACAATAGTTTTAGTGGTTCATCGGTTTAGCGGTATTGAATTAAACTTTGCAGTTAGCGGATTAACGAAGCTAACTTTTGGGTTGCCTGTGCACACCACTGTGAATATGTAATGAAAGCCTAGCTAAGCTCAGAATAAAAAAAAAAACTTACAGGACCCTGATGGCATCTTACATAGTTTTAAAAAAGATGAGGTATATTATTTGCTGACCTTTGCTATTTCAGTAATCCATATCTGCTGGTGTGGTACCTTCTGATTGGAAGCTTGGTAATATAACGCCCATATTCAAAAAAAGATGATAGAAGTAATCCAGCAAGCTATAGGCCAATTAATTTAACTTGCATAACTGGAAAAGTAAAGGAAGTTATTATCCAAGCGAAAATGATAATTACCTGGATTTGAATAATATTCTGAGGGATAGCCAACATGGATTTAGGAGAGAGAGAGATCCATTTTAACTAATCTGCTCGAGTTTTTTGGGGAAGCTACATGAGAAATTGATCACAAAAAGGACTATAATGTGATCTACTTAGATTTCCAGAAGGCCTTTCATGTTTCTCCCACAAACGGCTCTTGCTTAAGCTCTAAGCAGCAGGGATTTTAGGAACTATAGCTGCTATCATTCCTAATTTAAATTAACGATATTGACACCAATACATACAGTAAACTGGTTAAATTTGCAGATAACATCAAGGTGGGTGGTGTAGCAGATACTGAACTAGCAGCACAGAGCCTACAATGGGATCTTGATTTAATTAGCGACTGGGCTGATACCTGAGCACTTCTTTATACAGCGTGTAGCTAGAGTATGGAATAGTCTTCCTGTTGTTGTAGTGCAAGCTAAAACCTTGGGTTCTTTTTGTTGGAGAAAGCGCCAAAGCTTTGCACTCCAACTTATGTCAGGGAAAGCGCCAAAGCTTTCACCCTAACTGCTGC
>JAODJX010000035.1:14728-35044 GCA_026776945.1 Isichthys henryi | reverse complement strand
GCCCCCTAGACCATCCCCTACTCGTACCCTAGAGCGCCCCCTAGACCATCCCCTACTCGTACCCTAGAGCGCCCCCTAGACCATCCCCTACTCGTACTCGTACCCTAGAGCGCCCCCTAGACCATCTCCTACTCGTACTCGTACCCTAGAGCGCCCCCTAGACCATCTCGTACTCATACTTCCTCCCGTCCACAATAAGGGACCCAAATATCTGCAGAACATTTAGACAGAAATCCTTGGGGATCCTACATGTATACATCCATCCTGGGGTAAAGAAATGCTGTACAACGGAGGGTTTTTGTGTAGAACATTACTTGTAATTTGTCACCCACATGTCCCCTCCATTTGGATGACAAATTACACAATTAATAAAACCTGTCAATGATATCTCACTGAGAGAACAATACCCTGTCAGCATTACTGCTTTTTTCCTCATTCAGAGTTTCTGACTGTGAAGGACCCTCGGGTCTCTGGCTGAGCTCCAATGACAGACCTCCAAAAAGGTGGGGGTGCGGGGAGGAGGCTGTGAACTTCACTGGGTCGCTGGTGTTTTCCCAGCAGCCCCAGAATCCTATTTGCGGGGAGCTTTCCCAGAGGTCAGCAGTGCCCTGCCACCCCACCCCCATCGTCCATGAATGGGACTGCTTTTTTCAGTGAAATGCTTGGATTTCCTCCCCTCAGTTCAGTCACTGGGGTTGAAAAGCTCTTCAAAATTGAATGGAGTCAGAAAACTGCCCGAGTGACCACTGGTGTTGCTGAATATGGGATGACGGCGGTCAAAGTAATTTTTAGACGACTGTTCAGATTGAAATCGGACATGTCGCAAACTGTAAATGGCATAACAGACGCAATTCATCATGCCAGCCTTTGTCTTTTGTTCCTGACCTCTATCGCCGGTTTCATAGACGTAATCGTGTGAAGACAAACGTACTTGCTCTGTTATGTCTCTACATTGTCGTGCTTGCGAGGTGTGACAGCCGTGCTTCTGACTCGCAGTGTGTAATATGCGGCATCCACGGTGGAAAACCGCAAGAAAAAAAGGATGGTCATTCAATAATATATATTACACTAAAATTCGGTCATGTATATTAATGTATGTATTAAGATATACCTTGCATGCAGCAACGTTTAATAGTTTAATTGGAAGGCTTAAACTGAACTACGTAGGTAGCGCTATATATGCCCCAGCGTTTCTAATATAAATGTCCAGAGCATACCCTTAATGCTCATCGACGAAGACGGCCCCCTCGCTCCTCCACACCCCGCCCTTCCCCTTTATCGTCCCCTGTTCTTTGTCTTTATTTCTTCATTTTGAGCTATTGTAATCTTTAGAAACCCTCGGTCGACGTTTGACGGGAAGAAACGAGGAGTGAGAGATTTTGAAGAGAGGCTGAGCCCGGATGAGGGTGAATCCTCCTTTCTCTAACTCCTCCTCATGACTACTCCCCCGCACATGCATATCCCCCTCCGTCCACCCTTCATCTCACACCGCCTTTGTGTTCCCAGTACGTGATGCCTCATATCGTTTGCCAGCTACTGTCTAAACTACAGATGATCAAGATGATGGATGATATTGAATAGACTGTCAGATTCTCATTCACTGCGGCACGGTTTGTGGGACCAAGACCCTAGGATACTCGAAGGTATATTCGTCTGAATTAACAATAGGCAGTCTTAGTTCGTGTTGTCGGTAATCGGTCTTAACTATATATATATATCAGCGCAACCTGAATAAAAGAGCATCTTGCTCGATCGGGGGCAAAAGAGTGAAATGGATTAAGGTGCAGGTAGAAATAAAGCAGCGTACACAACCTGAATACGGAAAGGGGAAAGCGAAGAGCCTGGGCACTTTGCAAAATTCAAGACCAGGAACAAGACAAAGGTGAGCTGTGCATGGTTTCCTACTTCTGCTTTGTAGCTGTTTTTTCAGGTGAATGTAAGGTGTCAGAAGGCTGACCGAGAATGGTGCAGTCGGCTTAAAAATACACCGCATTTGAAATGCCACTAAAAGCCACCTTACTTTTGCTTTTTGTTTCTTTGTTTCTTAACGTCTATTTTAACAATCCAGCAATAGATTGTAGCTCATACAAATAACCATTTCATGCAACAGCGGTGATAATGGAGGGGAGACAAATATATATGAAATTAAAGATGATTAAATCGCAAAAAAATAGCCCTGAAATGATGGGAAATATAAACGGTACATCGATGTGCATGAGTTCTATCCCAAATTCCTTCATGTCGCTATTTTGATGATGATAAATATTTCATTATGTTTTACACGCTGTTTTAATTACGCCCGTTACTGTAATATCTCAGGTTATAGCACTGCCGGCTCTGCGCCCTCTACGTCAGAAATGGTATTTATCAATTTGCAATATCTTATGATACTAGGCTATAGATATTTATAACGATATGAATTCCGGTTGTCCGGGTTGTTATGCGGTGACACTTTGGATTCCGTTATTTTATTATTACAATGCGCATTTTACTACTACTATTTCGTCCGGCCAACTGTGTGATATGTGAATGGCAATCGCCACACATACTAAAACTGCGAGCTACCTGCCTTATTGTTGAAATTCAGCAGAAACCCCCCGAAAATAAATGGTCCTGATGAATTATGACAGGAGTGTCGGTATTTTTTTTTCCAGAGATATTGCAAATTATGATCAATCAAGGGAATGTGCCTAGGAATTTTGAGCCGGACATTTTCCACCAAGAGGTTGGTGTCAGAAGAACATGATCTATTGACTAGCCCATGGATGATTCGGTCAGAATTATATGGAGGAGCTATCCATATGTGAGAAACTACAGAAAACATCTCAATTTGGAACCTACATTTCAGTTACGTGGGTTTTCCAGGTCCACTGACTTAGAGGACCTGCCAAGGCCTTTGAGTAATACAGAAGAAATACCTTAAGATGTTAGCCCATCTAATTCATATTGTTCATGCCTCAAACTGAATATCTTGAGTTTCTCCCTCACCAGCTATAGTGCTGGAGCCAGCTGTCTCAGACTCTGTTTAAAACGCTAATAAAACTAATATATTTAATCCACATGGTTTAAAGATTAGCAGAGCCAGAGGTAAAGTGTTGACTCTGCTACAGTGACCTTTCTTGTGTAACTTTTGAAAAGGAAAAGCTAATTAGGACAGTGAGGGAAAGCTGATCTTAGCTTGGCTGGATTTCGGCTGTCAGGAGAGAATTGAGGCTCAGCTCGTATGAGCAAAGAATATTATCGTCAATTAAATATTTGGTGATGTGTCACCACCTGCCGTAAGCCCCTCATGTGTAATCACTTCAAAGAGGAAGACGCTCAGCACTGCATGGAAGCCAAGAAGTCATTAACTCTTAGTTAAAAGCAGATGAATAATCTCAAATCATTGGGAGGTGAAATTAGATGGTGGCTATTTCTAAATTGTCTTTAGCGTCCATGTCTGTGTTCCTGTGATCTCTTCACGCCACGTTGGAAAATGGAACTGGGAAGGTGATTCTATTGTACAGTCGAGGGTCACGTGGGCTCCATTGCAGCAGAACAGGCACCAGGCTTGTTGTTTTTATTGGCCATCTGTTAAGTAAGATTTGTTATTTTTGGAGGCAAGCAGGCTGGTAAAGTTGCTTCTCTAAGCTACGTCTGTGAGAGTGAAGCTAATCACTGGGAGCCACCTGGAAAGGCCTGGGCCAGCCTTCACTCATTACAGATGGCATCCATCTGTATTTTAAGCCAGTAATGTGCCATCCTTTGCATCGCTGAGCCCAAAGCAACGCTGTCTCACGTTCCTTAGAGGCTCAGTGCATGTGAACTGTCTCCACAGGTTGGCCCTGGCCAGACGACATCATGATGTCTTCAAAGGAGAAGCCTAAGAAGAAGCCACCCAAAGACAGCCTGACACTGCTGCCCTGCTTCTACTTCGTGGAGGTGCGTAGAGATGTAATTCTGAGATGGCAGTAGCCTTTAAACAAAACATAATCACAGAGGGAAACACAAACACGCTTCACTCTGACAGCAGCATTTGAGATCCGCCAGGACATTAATTCTCCAGTCTGATACCAGTCACCTCCTTGTCATACTGGTCACAGTTGGTTCCTTCTTCCAAGGATCAGTGACCTCTGCTCTCTCACCTCTTCTCTCATAGCTCCCCATCGTGGCCTCCTCCATGGTGTCCCTCTACTTCCTAGAGTTGACGGATGTCCTGCAGCCAGCACAAGTGGGTTTCCGCTGCCATGACCGCTCATTGAGCATGCCATACGTTGACAGCGGCGACGAGCTTATCCCCCTGCTGATGCTCCTCAGTCTGGCCTTTGCCGGACCTGCTGCTTCCGTGAGTGTCATGTTGTTTTGTTTCTGAGTGTATCCTAGAGTTCCCCCTAGAGCAGTGTTTCTCCAATCGGCCTTCAAGGACCCCCAGACAGTCTGCATTTTTTCTCCTTCCCAGCTCCCGGTAGCAAATATATGGACTGTCTGGCATGGAACTAGAAGGGAGTAAAAATGTGGACTGTCTAATGGCCCCTGAGGACCTGGTTCAGAAACACTGCCCTAAAGCATTCCCTGAAGTATCCCCTAGAGCAGTGTTTCCCAGCCCCGTCCTCAGAGAGCCCCAGTCAGTGTTTTTGGTTGGCTGGGAGCTGGGAAGGAGCAAAAACATGGACTCTCTGGGGGTCCCCAAGGACCTGGTTGGGAATTCTGTCCCCAGTAGCATTCCCTAGAGTACAGGTTCCCAGCCTGCTGATGTTTGTGGACCAGTTTGTCATAAAAATTAATTCATGGACCAGTATAGGACCCTTCGGGTACAGAAGATGGATGGATGGATGGATGGAACACATGAATGAGGGGTCTTCAAAAATTTTAAATATATAATTAAATTTTTTTGGGGGAAATTAATAAACCTGTCCACAAAACCCGCAGTGTTCCACGGCCCGGTGTAACTGGGGGTTGGGAATCCCTCTGCTACACCATCCCTTAGCCCATCATCTAGAGTGCCTTCCAGACCACCCCTTAGAGCACCCCCTAGACCATCCCTTAGAGTGCCCCCTATACCAACAGCCGGAGGACTCCCTAGTCCATCCCCTGGAACACTTTCTACACTATCCCCTAGAGCAGTGATGTTTCTTAACCTTTTCTGCACCGCGACCTTATCTTTACTATGCCAGCTCAGTGGCGACCCTATATCAAGTATAGGTTTAAATTAACGCTATGATCAAGCACACAGTGCACCTGCAATTTACGCCAGTCAATGCCTATTGCACAAATCTGATTGGATGTGCCTTTGAATTTTAAATTAAGCATCTGTGGTTTGGCTTCATGGATTGATTGAGTGTTCACTAGTTTTGCACTAAGTATTTGCAGACCCAAGACCCATTTATAGGCCTATTGGTTTATAATCCAATTCTAGCATTAAGGCTGGAAAATCTGTTTGTGTATCAGCATAGGAGCTTGCTAGTTTTAGAATGCTTACATTTCCAACTCTGCCTCGCAACCCTTTCAGAACTTGCTGTGACCCAAATTTGGGTCATGACCCACGGGTGAAGAATCTTTGCCCTAGAGTGCCCTTAGACCAGGGGTCGGCAACCTGCGGCTCGCAAGTCACGGGCGGCTCTTTGACTGCGTGGCTGTGGCTCTTCTCATAACAAAAGATGAATTCACATTTTCATGTCTTAACTTTTTATGATAATACTTTCATAAAGATAAATCATTTATTTATGGGTTAATATTATTTTTTGTTTAGATATTTTTTCTTTTTATTTTCTTAAGCACCTGAGATTGGATGTACGCTTCAGTGTTTATTGGGATTCCTAATTCTTTCATATTCTTTTTGTAGTAAATTGTCACCGCGCCTTCCCAGGTCTTTGTAAAAAATTATTGTATTTTCTCCGATTTACGTATTATAGCCAGCTGAGTTTGGAGTGGTGAGGACATTTTGCACTGCTCAGTTAGCAGAGTTACAGCACTGAAGTGGAGAGGGAAGAGCAGATGACTGCAGAGCTAAGTGAAAGGAGGGATGAGGGTGAAGACTATCACTACAGAGCTAATCAGTGCTGTACTGTTAGTCACCTTTGCGCTGTTACACATCCGAGTGATTTAAACCTAATATACCCCCTCCCCACAAAATGGTTTTTCTATAATAGTTTTTGTAAGTACTTGAACTTTTATTTTTATTTTTGTGTTAAATGCATATGTACACATATCACTTTAAAAATCGTATCTCAATCCCCCTTCTTTACCCATTATGGCTCTTTGTAAATCTTGGGTCATACATTTAGAGAAAATGGCTCTTTGCTTTAAAAAAGTTACCACTCTGCCCTAGACCATCCTCTAGAGGGCTTCCTAGACCATCTCCTACAACACCTAGGGCACCCCCTAGAGCACTCCTAGAACCGCCCCTAGAGTCCGCCCTAGACCATCCGTAGACCACCCCCAATCCATCCTCATGGTGACTCTACGCATGCGGTTTCTCCTTCAGATCATGATGGGGGAGGGGCTAGTGTACTGTATGCAATCTCGCATGAAGATGCGCCCAGGTTCTGAAGGCAGCATCAATGCCGGTGGCTGCAATTTCAACTCCTTCCTGCGCAGAACTGTCCGATTTGTGGGTGAGTCTCCCTGCCTCCCCCTTCCTGAGCTTCATGTCAATCTGAACCTACCCACCCCTCTATTACTCAAGCTGCAGATGAACACCGGAGAGTATGAGCCTCAATACTCCCTGGATTCTCAGCTTTGATCATGTGATCATTGAGGGTCCTTCACTTGGTGCCTGCGGAAGACTGTTTAGCAATGATTCAATACTCAAAACAGGAACATGGCTAATTATACAACTACAGGCTGTCTGTGCAAAGCCATTTGCTTTGTTGCTGATCTTTGTGGACATGTGTGCTAAAAGATGAATTCCTTCAAAATGTCAAGGCACATTTCCGTTTGTACTAAAATAAAATGGTGTGCCGTGGGGCGCCTTGCTTACTCACACATATTAATGTTTTTTTTCTCAGTCCATACTCGTGCCACATGTAGGAAATGTGATAGATTGCCAAAATGGGAAAAATTCATAAAGGGCAACCTTCTTTGTGATTGGACAATATTTTTTAAAAACTCAAGTAATCAGAAAAGTTCAAAGCAAATGAAAGCAGAGAAGATGGCTGATTAAATTTTTGATTTAGCTGACACAGAAATTGATGCAGATATTAGCTCAAAAAAGGGTATGAACTGAAATTACATACCTTATTCCTGCAAGTGTTTGACACAAGAAGCCTAACAAGACTGTGTTGTCAAAGACGAGCCCTACGACTAAAATAGACACATATATCTCCTTCTGACCTTAGATACGGTATGTGCAGAATGACTCAGAATTAAATGTACAAAACTAAGTGTAATTTTCATGCGTGGGTTAGTGCATACTGGCTACCAGATAGAGGCTCCACTGACCCCTTCTTTCACTGACAGTCTTGCCGGAGAAAAATAGTAAGGAAAAACTGTGAGCTGTAATAACTAGTGAGCCAAGGGCCAGGATGGTATTATTGACATTGAACATGAGGACTGCCTCTATGAGATGTCGTATAACTCACCTGGTGATTGATTTGGGGTGAAGCAGGGTGCCTGATCTACTCCCTCCCCTTCCTAAGGTGTCCATGTGTTTGGGCTGTGTGCCACAGCTCTGGTGACAGATGTCATCCAGCTGGCCACAGGATATCATGCCCCATTCTTCCTTACTGTCTGTAAGCCCAACTACACCCTGCCTGGAGTGTCCTGCGATAAAAACCCCTACATCACCCGAGATATTTGCTCGGGGGCGGATCAGCACGCTATCCTTTCTGCAAGGTAACTACCTGCAAAAACAGCAGTTTCATGATAAATTTGTGCAGATTTCTTGTACCAAAAATGGGCCATTTAAGTGTTAAAACCCAATGTTTCTCTCAGACTGTGGGATGAGGTTCCTCCTAAATCCATTCTGCTTCCTCCCTCTATATCACAAATTTGGTGCATCCCATTTTTTATGTGCTGGCATGGATTTTGATTCTTCTGCTCCTCCTGATATTTGTTCTAGTCTCACTGAAGCCCCTTTTCTTATTTCCTGTTTCATTTTAGGAAGACTTTCCCTTCCCAGCATGCAACACTGTCCTCTTTTGCTGCAGTGTATATATCTGTAAGTATTTCTGCCAGAAGCTTTCATTGTAGCTATGTAGCTGGCCAGGAGGCCATGAGCGCAAATCTGTATAGTTAGAGGATGAAAACAAATCGCCCTGGCGATTGGACTGGCATCCCCTCCTGGGTCGCCCCCTGCCCTGTAATGGACTGGCATCTCATCCTGCATGTCCCCATCCTCTTGGCCTGTGTTTCCTGGGATAGGGTCCAGCTTCACACTAGCACTGTATTGGTGAATGGCTATTAAGGTCACTCAGATATCCCAGTTAATTTCTTCTGGCCTCATTCCAGATGTATTTCAACTCCACCGTCTCGGACAGCACCAAGTTGCTCAAGCCGGTGCTGGTGTTTGCCTTTGCTATCGCAGCTGGCCTCACCGGCCTCACGCAGATCACCCAGTACCGCAGCCATCCCATCGATGTCTACGCGGGCTTCCTCATCGGGGCTGGCATCGCTGCCTACCTTGTGAGTATGCTGCGGAGGGGGGTGTAGGGACGTCCTCCAATCTTTTCTGGAAAGCTTCATTTTTTGTTTTATGTGGTCCTCAGTCGTTCCTTGTTCTCGCCATCTTTGTTGCGAACAGCTTGACTTTTTTTTTCCATTATCATTTGCCTTTTTTTTTTTTTTTTTTACATCTCGTGTCTTGCTGAATTTTGTTTTTTTCCCTGTCTAATTCCACATTACCTGCATGATTCAGTATTCAAGGTGGTATCCATCTTCTTTCTGGGGCCACACTCGGCCCCTTTGGGGAGGCGCTCGGCCCCTTTGAGACATGCTTGGCTCCTTCAGACTGCTTGGCCCCTTTGGCACATGCTGGGCCCTTTTGGGACATGCTGGGCCCTTTTTGAGACGCGCTTGGCTCCTTCAGACTACTTGACCCCCTTTGGGACATGCTGGGCCCCCTTTGGGACATGCTTGGCCCCCTTTGGGACATGCTGGGCCCCTTTGGGACATGCTGGGCCCCTTTGGGACATGCTGGGCCCCTTTGGAGACGCGCTTGGCTCCTTCGGGACATGCTGGGCCCCTTTGGGACATGCTGGGCCCCTTTGGAGACGCGCTTGGCTCCTTCAGACTGCTTGGCCCCTTTGGGACATGCTGGGCCCCTTTGGGACATGCTGGGCCCCTTTGGAGACGCGCTTGGCTCCTTCAGACTGCTTGGCCCCTTTGGGACATGCTGGGCCCCTTTGGGACATCCTGGGTCCCCTTTGGAGACGCGTTTGGCCTCTTTGAGACACTGCTCACCCTCCCTGCTTTGTTTTTTTTATGACATGGAGACAGGTTGAGGATATTATCCTCTCCTACTATCTCTCAATCCTGAAGGGAGTCAGGAGGCAGAATAAGCCGATTCAGAGATATTCCAGTGAGCCAGCGACCTTGCGTAGGCTGGGGAAATATGTGGATTATATAAATATGCTGCCGTCAGAAGAGCAGTGTGGTTCAGTGTGTACTAGGGCACTTTTCCACCACACTATGTGCTTTACTTTTGGTACTTCCAGAAAGTATCAAAAATGTGGTTCTTTGAGGTGTTAGCTTTCCATTGTCATAAAAACTGGTATCAGCCCTGAATGACACCACAATGTGAGGCAGGGTATTTCATACTGAATTCGAAAAATGCCTATAGTATGTTATAGGGCTGATGTGCAATATTAATACAAACATTGCATGTTATGTGCATGCAATTCTTACATCAGTAATATATGTTTAAAAATCAGTCAAAAGTTTACCTCTGGTGCTTTTGCGTGAGCGCTGCAGGCGTTCTCCAAGACCATTTTCATTCTTGCTGTTTTAAACACACCTAAATGGGTTTGTGAGAAAATTTATGTTGAACTCCTTTTTTTGCTTTATAAAAACCCAAATATTTATTGTAACAAAATAATACCGTGCTGTCCCTGTATATTATACTTGATTTCTTGTCATGGTATCCTGGTCTTATTGTATCTCTTCTTCTGAACACATCACAGTCATTCACTTGTCCATGCATCCATCATTATGTCTTTTTTTTTTTACTTCGTTTATTGCTTTATGAATTGGCAAGTTTTTTCAAGACAATGCTTGTATTTTGTTTCAGAGACAGGCTATTTGCGTAACAAATCAAAAGAAAGTATTTACACGTCCCGCCCCAAAGTACCAAAGCATCAAAAGGATTTCAGGTACTGGTACTCCACCAGAATGTAAAAGGGATAGTATTGAATGTATTGCATGAAAAGTTCAGTACTTGGTGAGGTGGAAAAGCGGCCTTAGTGTGGAGCAGCTCTTCAGGGCTCTAGGCATGGGGGAGCTGCAGAAGGAATGGAGGTGTTTGGGGTTCCAAATAGACACAAACTGAAGTAACAAAAATCCTGAGCAGAGACCTCTAAAAGGGGTTTGTCTCCCTGTCCCTCTCTGTTCCTCCTCTCACATAATAATTCTTAATGCTTGACTAAAGCACGTCCTCGATCCCCCCCAAAACCCCATCTGACATGTTTAGCCAGGGGCGTCAGAGGGGCATGGATACCTGGCACTTTACAGTTGCCCAGCATTATATAGGGACTCCATGATATGTAATATTCCATGTAAAATTGGGTGGGGGGGGGTTGCAAGGTAACGTTTCATCTGGGCGCAGATGATTTCCTGATATCCCCGTGTGTGGTTTTGTGTGGTCCGTGGTCGGGGATATTTGGGAATTGTGACCAGAAATTGGACCAGGGATATCTACCGGTGCAGAGCCAGTGGCCTTAGCTGAAGGATGATTGGCCCCCCACAGTGCCCCTGCCCCATCACTCACAAATTGAAAACATATGATTACCTAATGATATGGTTGGCCTCTGAATGCATCCCATCCCCCTGTGTGGGCGAGGTGCAGGAGGCCTGTAGCCACTCTCTGAGGTCCTCTTCCTTGTCTGCAGGCCTTCCATGCTGTGGCCAACTTCAGATCCTCAGAGGACATGGTGCCCCGGCCACTCCCGGCCCCCCGGAAGGACGCGCTCCGGGCCCTGACGCAACGAGGCCACGATTCGGTGTACCACAAGGGCCCCACATCAGAGAGCAATGATGAACTATCGGCCTCTCAAAGACTGGATGGCCTGAACCGACAGGTGCAACGTGAGAAGGCCTCTCTGGGCAGCCTGAAGCGGGCAAGTGTTGATGTGGAACTTCTGGCCCCCCGCAGCCCCATGGGCAAGGAGACCATGGTGACTTTTAGCAACACGCTGCCTCGCACCAACAACGCCGGCGTGGAGGAGCTGGCACGGCGCCACACCAGCGTGCACGTGCCGCTGGACCCACTGCGCTCCAAGCAATTGGTGTCTGAGTGGAAGCAGAAGTCAATAGAACTACGGGGAGGCCTGCGGGGGGACGAGGAGCAGGATGGCAGCGAGGAAGAAGCCTCCGATGACGGGGAGAACTGCGGTGACGAAGAGCTGACGATGCCCTCTGCGCTGTACCCCAGCATGCAGGCTGGTCGCGGGACTGCAGGGGGCACCAGGGTGGTGATGCCGGCCCGGCCGGGAGCTCCGCAGCTGGTACACATTCCAGAAGAGTCCACGGGTCCCCCGCCAGTGTCACCCAAGAGTGCCAGCACTCGGGCGAAGTGGCTGTCCATTGCCGAGAAGAGCGGCATTACAGCAACAGGGTCAGTGCGCCCCCCCAACCAGCCCCGTATCATGCAGGTCATTGCCATGTCCAAGCAGCATGGCCCCATCACAGTTACACCCAAATCCTCAGAGACATCCTCCTCCTGCACTTCCTCCACCGCCAGTACTGACTCGCCCCTGTACCGGCCTCCCTCCGAGCGTGACAGCTCAGGCATTGTCACTGTGGATGCCCACGCACCCCATCACCCTGTGGTCCACATGTCCTCAGGTAATGGCGGCCCCTGGGAGTGGAAGGGCACCACCAATGGCAGTGCAGCAGAATCCTACGAGCTTAATGACCTCGGCCGGGATTGCGCCCGCAGCTACCGCCCCTCCAAGAGCCTGTCTCCAGGCTCGTCCATCGGTGAGGCCGACCAGGAGCCCCTGCCGCCCCCCCACCCTGAACTCCCACTGGATGCCCGAGTCCGCGACTCCACCCTACGCCGCAAGGCCCACCTCTCTGCCCCAGAGCGAGATGGTGGTCAGGCGCAGACTGAGCAAGACCCTTTCTACAAAAAACTGCATGCCAGCCGACGGTTTAAAGACCATAACTAGCAGCCTGACTAGAGTAACCAATTGGCTTGAAAGGAAATTGTGTGTATCTGCTCTCAATTTCGTCCTTTGGACAGATGATGAAGTCAAACTAAGACGCGTATGTCAAAGCTTTTCCTCAAGCAAACACCTGACATTTCTCCATGTTTTAGCAAACAGCTGAGGCCCTGAATGTGGAGACTTACACAGACAGCATTACCAAAAAGCAGAAGACTCACTTCATATGCTGCAGCGCTTACTCCGCTGTGCCATCACATACAGAATATTTTGTTATTTTTGTTTATTCATAGCACATGTAAGGCAGGGTGTTTCCTAATGACAGTGTTTTGTTTATAAACACTCCGCTGTCCTGTGAGTGTGTGTGTGTGTGCGTGTTCGCGCACACGTATGTGCGTGCGTGCATGTATCTGTGTCTGTTTCCATGTGTGACTGTCTGTGTGTATGTGTGTCTGTCTTTGCGTGTGTGTGTGTATGGCTGCGTGTCTGTGTGTGTGTGCGTATGTACGCGCATGTGCACATCCATGCGTGTCGCACACAGCCTCATTGGATCCACATCCTTAAGGAAGCACCATGATTTGGCTGCAAAACCAGGAAACCGTGACCAGTCTGTTTCACTGGTGCTTTTTGAAGCTAATCCAACTGAATCAATACTGGACAAAACTGGCTTCGTGTAAAATATATATGGATATCAGGATACCTGGAAGGAGGGAACATTTCTATCTTCAGTGTAACTAATCAGTGCTGTTTGTTTTGGGACAACATGGAATGAAACAGACACACAAAAAGACAAAACTTAAAAAGCAGAAGTAATGAAGGTAAAAATTACAACTGTTTAGTGAGTGAAAGATTTTCAGCTTGAATTACTTTGGTCAAAGCAATAGGCTCCCTGCAAACTGTTGTCTTTCGGTTATTGAGAGACATTTTAGTTTTTGACTTTCATTTCATTTGTATTCACATGTGAAGCCTGCTTTTTCTGTATTTACAGGACATTTCCAAGCCTGAGGTCAAACTCCTGCATGTTATGTATTGGTTGTGAAATTCGGACGTCTGTCTGTAAAAAAGGAAAAAAAAAAAAACATTTCAAAATGATGCAGTCAGACAAAGAAAGTTTTGTCTCCCCTTGACTAAAACTGTAAAACAGTGTTTTTCAACCCATTCCACTAGGACCCCCAGAAGGTCTAAGTTTTTCCTCCCTCCCGCTCCCAACCAGACGGTCTACGTTTTTGCCCCCCTCCCGCTCCCAACCAGACGGTCTACGTTTTTGCCCCCCTCCCGCTCACAAGCAGACGGTCTACTTTTTTGCCCCCCTCCCGCTCCCAAGCAGACGGTCTACTTTTTTGCCCCCCTCCCGCTCCCAAGCAGACGGTCTATGTTTTTGCCCCCCTCCCGATCCCAACCACACAGTCCACGTTTCTGCTCTGTCACTGGGAGGGAGCAAAAACATGGACTGCCTGAGTGTCCCCGAGGACTGGTTTGAGAAACACTGCTGTAAAATATGTAAAAATACTTATAATGGAAATGTATTAGAATTAGAATGCATGTGATGTAAACTGAGGAAGATTAACTGATGAGTTCTAAGGGGAAACATCATATTTTAGTAATTAATAAGATGCAAGAGATGAGCAAATGAGGTCTGAATTATATAGAAGCAGAACACATACAATAACATTTTAAAAGGACTATTTTTAGACTTTTGTTTGACTTAAGTCTGGACAGAATACTAAGTCTCAATATTCCCGAACCAAGAAATATTTAGAACCAAAGCACAGAATATGAGGATCTTGGGGTCTGGAAAAGACAAAGAGGACAGCTGCGAGATCAGCCTACTGTACAGCCATCTGGGGGCCTTCGTCCAGTGTACTTTCATGGTGAGTCTCTCCCAGAAACCAGAAAATATAGCCAAATAAATATTCTAGAAAAGTAACATGTCAGAAGTAAGACTGGCAATGCAATGCACTAGGGGTGCTGGTGGAGGGGCAGTGGGGGTGGTGTTTATGGTTTATGTACACACACATACACAGGGCATCTACAGGTTTTACTGTTATGTTACTTGCAGGAGAGGGGACAGATATTTGGGGGACAATGTGAGAAACAGCATATAATGAGTGCGCCTGGGCCCTTTATTCTGGTTACATTCGGGGGCTCCGGCACTGCGGGTGTAAAATGCAGGATGAGCGAGGCCTTGCTGGGACCGTGGGATCCCATTTAAAATGTGGAGACAGGTGACATGAGGGGACTCAAACCTAAGAGAAGACGGACAAGAGGTGAGCATCAAGCACACGCCTGTGCTGCAGCAGAGAGTGACAGACAGCCAGCAGAGGATGTTTTCAGAAGAAGGGAGTATCACCAACCTCATTCTGGTGTCCGGGTTGGTTGATTTGGCACAGATTGACCCATCCATCCAGCTTCTAACGGCAAGTACTATAGGACAGGATTACGGTGAGTCTGGAGCCTCAGGATTTCAGGACTGAGGGCAGTCCAGCCTGGACATGCCACCAGGGATGTGAGGTGTATTGCCCCTTGAGCTGCCAGGGGTGTGAAGCATCTCTTCCCTTGAGCCAGCAGTTGGTGTGAGGTGTGTTGCCCCCTGAGCCGCTGGGGGTATGAGGCGCATTGCCCCCCGAACCGCTGGGGGTGTGAGGTGAGTCACCCCCCGAGCCGCTGTGGGTGTGAGGTGTGTCACCACAATATGTTACCAGATTATTATTATGAAAATGACCTCCATTCATCCATCATTTATCGTTGTTATGATAATTATATTTTGCACATTTTTTTTTACAGCTTAAGGAGTCATTTCTATTCTTCCTTTCCTTAACGAATGGGCAGTCGAAAAATTGCTTCTAAATATTTTAATATATTCTTGCCTGGATTTAAATACTTTACTTTGATTATAGTTCCATGCATTATTTATTTAATCAGACGTAATTAAGTATGGAGAATATCTTTTCTGGCAGTCAATATAAAATATATTTTAAGTAACATTTATTTTGCATTAGTAATGAGTCCAGCTGAAATTAAAATTCTAAGATATTTTGAAGATGATATCTGTAACAGACCCAGTTACAGTTTAGCCAAATGAAAACGTTTTTGTAAAGTTTTGGATGTTTATTTGTCTCCAGTTGTGGTTGCTGGGTAACAGTCTAAGAATCTGAGCTAGGCTTTGCTGGGCATCTGTAAACAACAGGGAGAAACATGGCGGAGGGCAGGGGGACATTTGGGGAAATCACCGGGTACAACAGGGAGAAACATGGCTGTCTGTGGGACGTGTGGGCGGAGGGCAGGGGGACATTTGGGGAAATCACCGGGCACAACAGGGAGAAACATGGCTGTCTGTGGGACGTGTGGGTGGAGGGCAGGGGGACATTTGGGGAAATCACCGGGCACAACAGGGAGAAACATGGCTGTCTGTGGGACGTGTGGGCGGAGGGCAGGGGGAGTTAGAGGAGAGTTGGGGCTGCTTTCGAGACTTAGCTGCTGTGCTGTTTCACCAGAATCTCTCTCACCAGTTCATTTTGTCTAACTTGCTTTTCACCTGACATTAGGGCAGCAGTTCTGTGCTCTTATTCCACTCGACTCACCCAACAGCTGCCTGTAAGAAAGATCTCGATATGTTAATATTCCTCCTTGGACCTTCGGAGTCACTCTTAACAAAGGCACATTTCAGGCTCTCAGTCTGTTCCACACCAGGAATCTGAGAAGCTTCAGAAGTTCCCACAAAGCTGCTCTGTCTTTTACAGGCTTTTCATTGTTTTTCTGCTTAATGATGCAAAGAAAATAAGATGAATTATAAAAGCAAGAACTATGTGCTATAAGCCGGATTCTGACATTACCAGAGTGGTCAGGGGGAAATCTGTAGTAGCCTGGGTACAAAGAAATTTTGAATTATCATTCATGCTTCCAAGGGGTAATGATAGGTAGTCACAGGTAGTGAATGAGCTTTGTTTGATGCCACAGACAGTCCACTGAGATGAATCTTGTTGACAAGCTTGTAGGAATCACACTTAAGGATAGAGGGAAAACCAGTTTTTGTTTTGTTGGTAAAAACCCAGGACAGCAAGTTACAGGCATCGGTGATTCACAGGGTACTGAGGGTGCTGGGGAGGCAGTTTAAACGCGGCAAAGATAGCAGTTTGGGAAGGAGGAATGTACGCAATAGCCACTCGGGGATTGTGTGGGAGCTGATAGCAGGCTCGTTGGCATGGTTCTGGGAAGGAACTGCTTTCAGAGGAGGGCAATAAGCAGGGGAACAGCTGCTGAATCGGTAGCACCCAGCTGAGAGATGAAGGGAATTTCATCAACGTGTGTCAGCTTCCTCGTCAATGAGGAGTCTGGTGAAATGATCACAGAGAAGCGGAGGACAATAAAGGCAGCTTTCCTCTGACAAAAATGTAGGACAGTCGCAGGAGAAGCAGGCTTTAATCTCAAGGCATCTAATGTTCTTTGCATCATTAACCAGAAAAACAATGAAAAGCCTGTAAAAGACAGAGCAGGTTCGTGGGAACTTCTGAAGCCTCTCAGATTCCTGGTGTGGAACAGACTGAGAGCCTGAAATGTGCCTTTGTTAAGAGTGACTCCGAACCTTGGTATATAGAGAGTTCTTTGTTACAGGCAGCTGTTGGGTGAGTTGAGTGGAATAAGAGCACAGAGCTGCTGCCCTAATGTCAGGTGAAAACAAAGCAAGTTAGACAGAATGAACCAGCGAGAGAGATTCCTGGGGTGGATCGTGGTGCTGGTGAGCATCGCCACTGCACAAACGGAGGTCCAAACACACTCTTGTTTCAGCAGTTCCTGACAACTTGTTGCTGCGAGGGAGCTGAAGGGTGAGCGTGCTAGGAGCAGGTGCCACCCAAAGCCTGGAGTAGCGCACAGACCAGTGAGGCCTACCGCTCCTCCAGGGACCTGCAGTCTGGCTGACTGTTGGATATGCAGATTCTCTGGCATTTGTGAACTCAGAACTCTGAGTAACTGTAAGTGCTGAATTATTTCTGTAAGAAACATTACTGGTGCAGTGACGTGCTTCAGTACTGAGGGATAATGAAAAGCCAGATGCACATTGGTCTCCCAGGCCTAATACTAGATATGAGGTGTTAGCATCATTGTGTTAGCATCATTGTGTTAGCATCATTGTGTTAGCACTGCTCAGCTGTGGGGAGATCAATTGTCTTCAGAAAATTGAGCCCCTTAATAAACCCTACATACTTTTTAACTAATCACGTTCTACATGCTATCACAAAGCACATATTCCTTTAGGTAACTTGAGCTCTCACACCAAGAATGTGAGAAGATATGCAGCAATATTATACCATAGAAGAGTGATGAGGCTGGTGAAAATGTCTTAATACAACACACAAACAGCTGTATTATCCTGTTATGATGATACAAACCCTTCTCGGCAGATTATAAGGCTCAGTAATGCAAAAGTGCTTTGTATCCAAAAGTGACTTGAAATGAAAGTTGGATATCTGCAAGCAAATTTAATTATGTTTAAAATAAGCAGACTTAACCAATCAAATTGTAACATTTGTTGTTATATTATTTTATGGTAGATGTACATCATTCCTCAATACTGTGCTGCTCCAAATTTTCTGCTAGTAAGCACAGTGTACTTTGCATCAGATGTAATCCAGGAAGAGGAATTATTTAAGGAACAAACACCAGAACGTTTTGCGTCTCCTGAGAGGAAAATTAATTGGCTGTGTCATTAGGACAGGACTCATGTGAGGATAGCGAGTGAGGAAAACAAACGTTCAGCAATAATGAGGCCTTGCCTGGTCACATGTCAATGAGACACCTGCAGGACCTGCTGAAATGTGGATTTACTGTATCCTCACTGGTGAGCAGCAGCTCATATGCTTGTCTCTCAGGTCCCAGTCCTCTCATGCTTTAATTGGATCTCAGATTTATGTAATTAAACAGTAAATTAATTGAACTGAATCGTTTCACTTATAGAGCATTATCATTGCTTGAAATGAGACTGACTGATAATATGGCGGTAACACTGGGGACTGACTGAACGAACGTTTCTCACTATGGTTGTACACACATGATGCTGCTTGTGCATTTGGCTCCCTCACCCCCATGCTCGATTGTGTGTCTGAGCCCTCCCACCGATGAATGGTATTTCTCTCACATCTGCCACACACCTGCAGCTGCTGTGTCATTCAGCGCCGCTTTGCTCAAACGTTGCTCCTCCACAGTGGCTTTGCCCTTGTCTGACTTGGCCTGGCCTCCATCCTGCCTCCAGACTGGTAGTTGGATTTTCATCGCTTTTGTTTCATTATCATTCCATCAGTTTGTCCAATGAAATATAGCTGCCCTGTTAAAAACTTGTATTTTAATTGTAACCTGACTTTTGACAGATGCATAAAACATCGGCGCAGTAAGTGTGCACATCACACATTGGTCCCTGGAGGCTTATGTGTCACAGATGAAAGTCACACCGGCCGGCCCCGACCTGAGGCTCCATTAAGGGGTCATCATGATGATTACAGCACTGCTCAGGCGAGAAGCCTTCAGGATGCAATATCAGAGCTGCCAGCTTCCCTGCTCGTCTTTAAAGATTCACTGGTCTTCACTGTCTTATAGAACACCAGGGGTGGGCACAGTTAACCAAAAAGGTAGCTTTCATATCCACTAATGCACTAATTCCAAAGTTTAATTTGATAACACCACAAAAAAAAAAAATAGCAGACGCAAACAATAACCACTAACTGCTGACTTTTATTACATGAATTTAGCTGTTTGATTTTAGGCTCTGAAACCCTTACAAACATATGCAGAGAGCTGAAAGTCTAACTTATTTAGCGATTTAGTTCCGCAGAGCTGGAGTGATTTCCAGGGGATATTGAGGACTTATCCAGTTGGGAATGGAGTCTGTGGAATAAAAATTCTTTAAATATTTTGTTGTTTGCAAGATATAAAAGCGTTTTTGTCAGAGGAGCCCTATTCTGTGACTGGCTCATGCTGATATTTTGCCCTCAGTGAAACCGCTTGGAGAATACAAGCATGGCAGCGTTTACCCAGAACTAGGAAGGAGGTTCTCAGCTCTTTATTGGTCTATAGCTCTGTCAATCAGAACCTGGAAAATAAATGAAAAAGTCCCAGGCCCAAAGCAGGACTTCTTGCATAGCCGGATAACTTTTCGTATTTAAGGTAGTCTGGGCTAAATGTAAGTGAACGAAGATGAAGTCCATTTAAACTAAAGTAACTGGAATCTGACAAGTTATGCGACTCAGCAAAAAATCGAGCTTCATGATACAGGCCCCAGTTCTCTGCTTAGTTCAGGGTACCCCAGTGTGATTGGACTTTATCTTCATTCACTTACATTTCGTTATCACCAGATGCATAAAACATCATGTCTTTTGAGTCAGCCAACAGCGTGCCAAATAGACTGTTCCAGACACACAAAAGATGGAACAAATATGTGTAATTTTAGGATTTACAAACCTTTTTGTTAACGCTAACAAAACAGTTTTGTTAAAGTTAAACTTTATTCACTTTACATGAGAAAAAATGTTAGGGGATTTACAGTTAGGGGAACTGAATTTAGCCGAAGTTAAATGGTCCACTAAAGATTTTCAAAATTAGCAGAAATGTTAATTCACCAATGAAAAAGTTAGCACTGCTAATTAACAGTTAGTGGATTGGCGGAACACTGCCCCCCACTGCAGTGCCCCCAATCGCTGTTTTACAGTGCACCCAACTGACTGGAGCTTAAAACAATTTAGCTGGTATGCATGAGTGAACATCTCTGTTGCTGTGGTGCACTGGAGATCGCCCAAAGGAAGTGGGGCTTTGACAAGCATAAACGGACACTATCACGGTTATTAGTCTCAAATTATTTGAGCGTTTATGCCTGCTGAAATTATCCTATAGGTTTCTGTTAGGTTGAAGAAGCTGTTATTAATCATTTATTATCATTTCTGTATAATCAGTAATGGATGTAATCATGTATATGCATTATTTTGTTTTCCTTTATCCTTATATGTTTGTGTAACTAACAGGTGTATACAGAGTT
>JAODJX010000034.1:327023-340744 GCA_026776945.1 Isichthys henryi | reverse complement strand
GCTAAAGTTACGGAATTATTAAGCGATTTACCAGCCCCCCCCCCCCCACACACACACACACACACACACACCCTGGGCATTGTACTGGTCTGTGAAAATTTTGTTACAACTTAGACTGATCTACAGACATCAAACGTAGAAACTCCTACTCCATAGTCCCCCCCCGTATTAAACACTGGCCCAGTCCACTAACACTGAGCTGCTCCTGGCAGACAGATAACTGCCTGTGGCTGCCGAGACCAGCACCTGACTGCTCTCGGAAACTGCATTATGATGTTAACAAAGGAAAACACACACTGGAATCCCAGCTTCAATGACAGTTGCCCCACTCCACCCTCTGACCAAAGGTGAGCATGGATGTTCACACTGAGAAATACAATGTAATCTTTCAATTGTAAGTGGGTTGTTCTGAGTGTATTTTTTTTAATTCCTGTGCTGCAGTGACACAGTGTGACCAATAAGTTGCATTGTTGCCTAACACAACAGTGTAGTCCAAGCGATGTTTAGGAGAAAATATGCATTTCTGATACCGTCATGGGCTTGTTACGGGTTTTACAGGGGCCTGTATCACAAAGCAGAATTTGTTGATTAGCTGGACAACGTGTCAGATTTGAAGTAATCTGGGATAAATGTAAATGATCAGAGATAAAGTCCATTTCAACTGGGGTAAAGTTATCCGGCCAAGCAAGAAAGTTAACTTTGTGAAACAGGCTTAGCTGTCAATCCATTCATCACCATGGTCAAGGTCACATGACTTCGTATCTGATGGAAAGCAGGAAGTGACTCAGATGCTTACGATGGGGTGCCTGTAATTCAGGGTCTTCCTGGCCACAGGGAGGCGCCACATGCAACATGGACACAAAAGCTCACATTTGTTTTAAGGTAGGGTCGGAGCAGCTCTTTTCCAGCTCTGTGTATATAAGATTTCTTCTACCCCCTTTTCCACTGTACGTTGACTCGGCTGTCCAGGTGGAAAGAAATGTGCTTAAATCTGATTCCTCCTCTTCCATTTATGACCAATGGAAACACTGGTCGGAGCACCCCCTCACCCCACCCGACCCAAGTGGAGGTGACCTAGTCATAGGGGGAATAGTCAATGTTTATTGTGATTTTGGTTGCCATAGTTGTTTTTGCTTTTGACCGGGCAAATCCAAATTCCAGCTGAGTGCGGGGGGGAAGGGGTGGTCTCCATGAACTTGACAGCTAGCCTGACACATGCAGCACATTGCCGCTGCACTAAGGGGTCTGGATCTAATGTACTTTCATGTGTAACTGCACAAGTATTTGCAGCATTGTAAGTGAAGCCCCAAATGAAGCTTTGTCCCTCCACCCAAGCAATGAAGACAAAATCCAGGCCACAGGCTGCATCTCAAACCTCAGGGAAACATCAACACTCTTGCTCTATATACGTGATGCACAGCTGGACTCCAGATAATTAATTAATCATGTAAGTTAAAGCTGTCATCCAGACATTTATTTAGATAACTGTTTATTTTTCCAAAGCTTGGGGTATAATTACAGCCCCTCCCCCCCAGTAGTGACTTGGTTGCGATTTGTTTTTCCTTATGACTATGCTGTCAAATGAGTTTTCCAGCAGGAGAAAGAACCCCGGTGAGGATGTTGGTAAACATCACACCCTTCTGCTGAGCTCTCCATAGCAACACTGAAGGAACAAGGTACTTAGAGCCAACAATGGTCCAAAGGCCTTTGCATGGAGGTCCTGTACATTCCTCCGGAATGATGACATTCTGGCTGCTCTTCCAGAAGTGGTATATTGTTTGAATCATGTCTGTGTGTGTGTGTGTGTGGGGGGGGGGGGGGTGTGGTGATTTCATGGAAGTCACAGTCATGTTCCAGAGGACAAAGGAGGAGATGGTCTAGTCATTCTCCCCATCCACAGCATGTTCTGTCGCTGGTGCTCTGAGCACGGCAGGGTACTTCAGCACTATTTTCCACTCGGTTTTATTTTGATCTCGGTCAAAACCCGGGAGCCAGTGCTCGTTTCCGGAAGGTTCCGATGGAGAGCCGCCAGCCAGGGATGATTCTGGCAGACGTTTATTTTGCTTCACCATGGCTACCGACTTTCGGTTGTATGTGTTTTTCCTTTCTTTCTTTTCCCTCCTTTCTTCATTTCCAGTCTCCATTTCCAGCAGAAAGGGAGCCCGTTCCATTGTTTGGGGAATTCTCAAAAAGGAATAATGTGTGTGGGTTTGTGTGCATTTACTGAATTGGGGGGGGGGGTCAATCCTGCCAGCACTTCCTCTTCCAGAGAAGCAGACTGTCTGTAACTTACTGCTAGCCTATTAATAGAAGCCGCAGGCTTTTACTGCTGAAGTGATTGGACTGTCATCATTTTCTCCTACTAAGTTTTCATCTCGGGCTGGGTCATACATTTTGTGTGTAGCGTAGATTTATGTTTGTTGACGAAATCTCCTAGGTAATTCCTGTATTGTGGCTGAATGACTCCACCTGGTGTCATTGAAATCGCCGGCATTCGTGCCTGGAGGTGATCCAAACAATGACTACCAGGCAGGAGAAGAACAAAGGACACAGAGGGACCGTTGTTCACCTTCTGCCCTATCGGAGTGACCAGCACTGTCGCTCAAGTTCGGGAGATGGTTAGTCATCACCAGGAAAAAGGACAGGCATTTATCGTCTATGTGATGGCAGTGACAGCACTTCCTGATAGGTTCTCGCTCTGACGGAACTCCTCTCACCAAATGTGACAGCAGTAACGCACACTCATGCGTGATAATTACACACCTCCACCGCTTTTAATCTCTCAGGAAAGGGGAACGTACCAGCCACAGCAGTGAGAAATCCTCAGTGTGGGACAGAGCAGAAAAAAAGCCTTGGTAAAGCGTCATGTAGCCTGTGAGATATGCAAATCTTAAAGACACGCCCAGACCACTGGCCCTTAACAGGATTACAAGCACGTTGACTCCTCAGTGCTACACACTATCCATGTGTGGATTTCTAAAGCATAAATCAGAGGGTATGGGCATTTTGTGGGCATTGCTGGCATGGGTGTTTTGTAGCATAAAGATAGAGTTCGAGTCTGTATTTAGGGAATGACTATGGTCAGCTTGGTAAAAGTCATTGAGAATGAACTGTGGTGGCCCTTTTCCATGAACTCAGGCTGTGGTTATTAGAGGTTTTTGGAAAACGTTTAAATACAGCACATTGCCAGTGCTAATTCTGTTTTTTTTTTTTTCCCATTACATTTCAGTGCTAAGGATAGATTGCCTGGTGCTGTAGAGACATTTTAGATATTCTGGTGCCTTGCGATGTCAGATGCACGTGACCTGCTGTGGACATGCAGTACTTGGGGACAGAGCTGATCAGATTTACTGAACGCCAGCATCCAGCCTGAATCGAGGCACAATTACAGATTGTGAAAGTCATAGGCAGAAAAGAACGTGGCAGCTTGTTTATTTTTGGTGCAACTTTACGAAATAATTTATCTATCTGTCTATCTTGAGCACTGGGGAAATGAACGGTGTTCAGGCAAAAAAAGAAAAGTGGAAAGATACTGGTCCGAGTGCAGAAACATGTGGGTCTTGAGATATGCTGGTCTGGGTGGGGGAAATTAATACATTAAGTCATAGGTATACAAAGGCTGATGATAATGTCTGGATGCAGACAAATGGGCATGACCGTTCAGAAAGTTTGGGCGGAGGCTCTGTTTGTGTTGAGTTACAGTTAGATCCCAACCTGGCGTGTAGATTAGAATATGAGAGTCCTAAGGAGGAGCTACAGACGAGGACCTACAATGGAGATTCCCTTATATGGCATTATTTCTCATTCGCAAAAATATCATCTCGGAGTGTCTCAATGACACAGGAGTTGTGAGACGTGTTTGAGGTATCTAGTCCTGCAGTTTGCATAGGAGCCACTTGACTGCATATCTGGACAAGATTTGTTTATGAAGTTGTGGCGAAGTATTCACAAAATGCCCGCAGTATTCATAATATGTTTTGTACCTAAATTTCAGTCATGTGGAGACAGAGCCAGCTCTGGCTTATCGGCGGCTTCTCCTCAGGTGCCTCCACATGGCAGGTAATTTGGAGGCTCGAGGCGTCTGCTTCTTTTTCCTGGAGCAAGAGTCAGCCCCAGTCTCGAAAGCTGTAATGGTGACACCTTATGAGCACTAAACTCTCCTTCCCTCATGTGGTAAAAATGTGTACTGCAAAAATGACAAATTACTGATGAGTAGCCTGGCTAGGTCACAGAACCAGCACATTATAAATAATGCGGAAGACAAACATGGTACAATCTGTTATTTAAAGGCAACATTTTTTTTTTAAGAGCCGGAGAATTTTTTTTTATTCTTTCGTACGAATGCATTAATTTTTCTTAAGTAAAAAGAACAGTTTACAAGCTCACAGTTTTTATCGATTTGTGTTTACTCAGATGAACCTTCATCTCCTAACCTAATCACACTCTCTTTGCCAGTGCCAAATGTCAGCTCGCACCTTGGAGAAAACAATGGTGGTCGTAACTTATGGCCCCGGCCTGTGCTTGCTTTCCAGTGCTTCATTTAACAAAAGATTTCAGCTGTGTGAGTTTCTGTATAGCTAGCTTTCAGCAGCCTAACACCGATTAGTACTATGCAAAAATTACATAGCCCACGCAAAAAAAAAATGACCCCTTGAATTTGAAGTTTGCAACAAATGTAATTCACGTAATAATCCATCCATCCATCCATCCATTTTCCAAACCACTTATCCTACTGGGTCACGGGGGGATATTATAATAATATATAATAAAACATTATGAATTTTATATGTTATAAAATTGCATGTAGGGTGTACCCCAGCTTTGTGTCCTGTAAGGGCATAGCCCCCCCCCCCCCCCCCCACAACCTTTTACTCGATGAACAGTTAGAATATGCATGGATGTTACATAAAATGATTTCTCTTGCTGTGTCAGTTTCATTCAAATGAGACTGGAGATAAAACTGTGAATTGCTTTGCCTATAACACTGAATATGGGGCTTTTTCAGCATTTACACCCTTCAATCTGCCATAGATGACTGACATTAAATTGTCGTTCTCACCACATCATTTGCTGTCTGGCATTAGCTAGATGGAGCTGGTTTCTAACAAAATATATATAAGCAGATAAATTTTCATAAAGCACATGAAACTCCTCTCTATGTTATGCGTAGTTATGTCTAATGACGTATGCAGATCTACACGTCCATCCATGCATATTGGGTTGCTGGACCATTCCCCAGGCACCACAAAGCTGCAGTATAACCTGGAGGGGTTTCCCATCCGTTGCAGGACACACCCTATGGGCAATTTAAAGATGCCAGCTAGCCCATTACATTATAGCAGATGGTTTTATCCCAGCTGTGGGTCAGCCAATCTCTAGAGCAGAGGTAGGCAATCTTATTCAGAAAGGGACATTGTCTGTGTGGGTTTTCACTGCGACTCCCTAGTTAGATTACTAATTAGAGGACTGATTGGCTGAAGAGCCCTCACACCTGGGTTTGAACAGCTGACCTAAAGGTTATCCCAGAAACCTGCAAACACACCAGCCCTTTGTGGATAAGATTGGACACTCCTACTCTGGAGCAACTATAAGTTAAGGGGTTTGGTCAAGGGTCCAACTGTGAAATCATTTTATCAATGACAATGTTTGAACCAACAACCTTCTACTAACCCACTAAACCACACCCCTAGTGAGCCTATACCTCTTTAGACTGCAGGAGGAAACCAGAGTACCTAAAGGAAACCAGTACAGCGCAGGGAAGAAATGTAAACTTCATATACACATGGCAGGGGTGGAATCAAACCCACGATCCCGTAGGTGACAGTCAGCATGCTGGCCAGGATCTCCATACAGTTTATTCACTGCACATCAAAAATTCCCAGAATCTGTGTTAACAAAGCTTTGCCACTGGAGGGCGATAGAGCCACAAACAAACTAAACATTAATAGTGTCTAACAAAGTCAAGGCTATTCCTGAAATGCTTGATACGAAATGACTGAGATTATTCCATGGTGACGAATCACATACGGGTATAATATTTGTCCAACAGCCTCACTGCTTCAGCCAACACTGTCTCACAAACAACATCTGCACCAGGGAAGATGGAGTGCAATCGAACAAGCAAAGAAACGAACCAACAAACAAACAAGCACCCAAATAGTACGATGCAGACACCATGCCAGGACGGCAAGGAGTACATGCTCTCTGGTAATCTGCTCCGACAAGCCAGGGGCATTAAATAATTCAGGCACAGTGCCTTTTCCTCTAATGGTGACGATTACTCTTGCTTAAATGCAGTAATGTGCTCTCTGACAGCATCCCTTGTTACAAGCTGTTCCCGTGGGATGCAATCTGTCAGTGGTGGTGGGCTGCCACCCGGTTACATCCCCACTGCCGCTCAGGCATGGAAAAAGGTGGCAGGAGCGGGCTGGGGAAAAAAAGCCGCCTTTGTTAATGCCCGATCGATTTTGCTGTATTTTCGGGATGTGAAACCATTCAGGCTTATATATTCGTTAGGGATGCCCGACGCGACTTAATTGTGGGTAATAATGCAAACTGTTAACTAATTAGATGGCCAAGGGCAGCTGTGTCCCAGGAGCGAATACCGGCTTTTCATTGGGTCTCAGCTCCCCAATTAGTTAAAGAAAACATTAACAGGACCACGTCAGGTGATAGTGCTGCGTATCTAATCAGTGGCTTTGATCAGACAGGAGTCAGTGCTGTATATCCAATTTTGTACCACAGCATGTCTGATCTAGGGGTCAGATCTAACCCCCACCCCCTAAACTTCACTACTATCGAATCATCTGGCAGTGGGTGTTTTCAACCGCCGTGTCCCATTAGCAGGGGGTAGGAGGGGAGCTGTGACAACGTGGGATTTTAATCAATGACCTTCCATTTTCTTAACCTCCACCCTGCCTTCAACAGGACGCATCAGCCCAGAGTCATATGATCTGTTTCGGTCACATGATCCATACAATGGCAAGGCCTCTGGCCTCCTGGCTAAGTGCAGCTTAGTGGGGCATGCAGCATACACAGTGGCACAGTGGGGGGGGGTTCACAATTCACGCACACCTGCTGGGAGAGGCCCTGCCCCCGCCAAATCCAGCAGGAGTTACAGCACTCTACAGCAGAATGGACACTGGTGCAAGGTCTGGTCATTCTCCTCTTCTGTTGGATGCATCTTTGCTTCCCATCCTACACCTTCCTGGACCATGACATCCTGAGCCAGTCTTCGGTGAAAGCGGCAAAGGCTGTTTTGTGGCTAAGTGTTCAGTCTCAGTTCACACACTTATTAGAATGAATCCATAGGACACAGAAAAATATCAGTGGACCCCAAAGGTAAACATATCAAGACATCCAATCCATAAAACCAGGCCAGGTTACACCCATGGACCGTGATGTAATGGAATGTAAAGCCAGCCGGTGGTGTAAGAAAGCCCAGTTTAGCCCGAACCTCTTTAGGACCAGTTAAAACATCCCTCATAAACCAATTGAAGAGAAAAAGGCCAATTAACAGGAAAATTCAGGCACCGGCATCCATTTGTGCGAGAAGGTCGTGAAGAGACGGCTGTGTAATGAGGCGCAGAGAATCGAGAGGCCGGATCAGGCATCTTTAGCCCTCCGACGTCTCTCTGTGTCTCACGGCTGCGCAGTCGGTTCCAGTGGAGGGTCATGAGGAGACGGACGAGGACAACAATATCAAACTATGCGCTGCTTCGCCGTGCTGCAATGAGTAATTACCCAGCCTGAGCTGAGCTAAAGCTAAATGCTATTAATCGTTTCAGGAAATCCTTAGACTTCTTATCAGCAGGTAATACGGGCCTCATAAAAATGGCAAAAGGCAAGCTTGTAAAATTGCTGTTAAATTAAATTCACCTCAGTGCTGTGACGGAGCTACGTTGCTAAAATAAATATAAAAGATCCCAGAGCATGTTCTCGCCTGTCCGCTTTACGCTCAGCACTATGCCAAAACAGGGTATAGAACTAGCGCCCTCATGGTGCATATGAAGTCACCTAGTGTATCTTGGCACCACAGCAAGGTGACGTAGGCACATCGTAAAATGTGACAATATTGTCACTTCAAAGAAGTGGAACCAGGCCCCCTGGGGTCGGGTCCATTCGCAGAAGGCGGGTCAGGTGCAGAACCAGCACATCATCAGCTTACAATGCCTTTTCTGCCTTAAAAGCTGACTGGGAATTTCCGTTTAACCAGTGCATGTTTGGTCACTGGATCTGGTGACTATGTTCTTCAGATAGACACCGTATTCCACTTACCATCTGCTGATCCACAGCATCATATGCAAACTGCGTTCCTCCATAGTCCTGGGCGGCGTCGGCTCCAATTCCGGGCCATAAAATCTTCACACGTATGCGATTTCCCCTCCTGGCCCCCTTAATGGTGTTATTCACAGAGAAATGCTATGCTTAAAGAAGATGGAGCAGATGGCAGCCTTCCTGTTAACAGGATCGGTGTTTCCACCTCTGTATAATTCAGTATTCAGCCTGGGTTTATGGAAAGGCACAGATCCATCATTCTCTGCACTGCCGTCTAACGCGACTGTGCTCCTCCTGTCTCCCTTACTGACACAAACGTTTAAAAAGACTTCTTCTCACATTCAAGTAGACTCATGCAACCTCTGTACCTCTTTCACAGATACACACACGCAAACAACCTGTCTAACTCTCACACAGACACACTCAGACCCTATGCGCGAAACACAAACACAATCTATCTCTCACAGAAATACACACAGCCCCTTTGCTTCAGACACACACAACCTGTCTAACTCTCACACAGACATACTCAGACCCTATGCCCGAAACACAAACACAATCTATCTCTCACAGAAATACACACAGCCCCTTTGCCTCAGACACACACAACCTGTCTAACTCTCACACAGACACACTCAGATCCTATGCCCGAAACACAAACACAATCTATCTCTCACAGAAATACACACAGCTCCTTTGCCTCAGACACACACAACCTGTTTAACTCTCACACAGACACACACACAACCTAAATCTCACACAGATACACATAACCCCCGTGCCTCATACATACACACAGCCTGTCTAACTCTCACACAGATACACACACAACCTGTCTAACTGTTGCACAGAAACACACAACCTGACTGCTTCCCACACAGACGTACACGCACAGCCTAAGTCTTACACAGACACAATCAGCCTGTCTGCCTCCCACGCGGACACACACACACAGACATGCACAAACACACATACACACACAATACCAGTGCCTTTCATGCAGACACCCACTGTCACACATATAGACACAAATGTGCATCAACTGAATAGTCTTAAACACACAGAGCCAAGTGTAAGGGGCAAAAACAATCTCCTTCCCCCAGTCACCCACACACAAACAGCAGTAAAAACCCCAAATCCCCGCGGTGAGGACGGTCTGCCTGCAGTCTCATTATTTGGCTCGTCGGGGGAGTTGGTATGCAGTTTTGAAAGAGCTAACCTTTAGGAGGTGACAGCCTGGTCTGTGTGTGCCCAAGCTGAGGGGGGAAGCCAACCAAAACAGCTGCAGTCTGGCTGGTATCAACTGTCGTGGGGGGCAAGTGCTGGTTACCGACCTCTTGGTGGCTCATTTCATGATAGGAATGGCCAAGGAATTTGGCTAGGAGACCTCGAAATAGACTGATAGAAGAGGGAGAGGTTTGACACATTTCTGATGTGTAGCCTGGCTAGGTCGCAGATTAGAATCAGGGTTTCCACTTCGACTACGTTAGCCGAGCCACACGGAGACATGATATCATTTACACAAATGAGCAACAGAAAACTGATCGTGCAAATGTCACAACCGAATTTGTGTGGGCGCCCCATGCCTCCCACCGGCAAGATGGTGCCCTGGCCGGCTGCCCATGCCGCCCATACCTAAATCCGCCAATGCTCTCAAACATGGAACACCGTGCATCTCTCAGTGTGGCACCAGACACTGCAGAGTAATTAGAAGCTAGCAGGTTAGGGAACACAATGGTCTGTATCTATTGTGAGTGAGTGTGTGTGTGTGAGACAGAGAGAGAGAGATAGAGAGAGAGAGAGAGAGAGAGAGAGAGAGTAGAAAGCATGTCAAATCTTTCACAGCAACTGAGGATTCATCTTCCTCTAACGGCTGCTGGATCCAGGCGATTTGGCACAGCAATTTACTGTAAAAATGACCCAATTAACTTGATTGAAAACTTTAATTCAGAGCTGGCCTCTTACTTCGCGTAATGTATGAGGGTTTTGGGGAGCTGTGCTTGGTTTTCATTTTCTTGTTTTTGCGTAATTGATGGAAAATGGAACGCAATAACTTGGGCGGAGGGGGCAGCCTGAGTTATTGCTGGTCCCATTTAAGTGCATAAACGGGAACATCGTTTGTTCTTCCTGCCACATGGAAATTCTGGTTTATCCCGTTAAATTGAAAAATTTACTTATGATATAACACCTCATTCTTTCATAATTATATGTTCAGTGTCCTGAAAATTGTTATAGTTGTATAATTAATGCGGATATTTACACAGAGCAGAGTATACTTTAATTCATTTTACTCTATTTCTGTTTATTGAGCAAATAGTCTTATACTAGGGGGATTTGGAATTTACTGTGAGAAGCACATCCACTGCATGCAAGTTATTCAGACCGATGCTAAGCGAAATGAAACGCTGCTCCTTGCAGGTTTTCGCGGAGCCGCGTGGTCTCCCTCGAGGGGGCGCGGGGTGCGCGTGCGGGACCCTCCGCCCCCCTGCTTCTGGACACGCCCACCGGCGCCCGGTCCGGATCACGTGGTCGTGCGCCCGTCGTCCGCGAGTGGCAGACGCGCCGATCGCAAATCAGAGCGGAGAGGAGAAGCAGGAGGCAGGTTGGGGGAGAGGAGCGGATAATTCGGATAATTTCCAAAGGGAATGCGGGCTGGGATGACATGGGTTTTGCCGACCGCGCTGCTGAGATTCCCAGAAACCGCTGCTCGTTACGCCGGCTGGGGCTGTATCTGTTGCAATGGGCGAACTGCGCAGCGCTGATCGGCCGGCAGACGCCGTTTTGTTGAGTGGGAACTTGGCGTCTTGTTGGGACTCAGTCCAGCGCTAATCGCTTGCGAAGGGCGGTCAGCCATGAGGGCGTTTGCGGCCAACCTGCTCGCCCTGCTCTTTCTGTGCACTTGTGCCTCCGTCCTCTACGTCTGGACCGGACTCGAGGATGGGACGGGGCGCTACAGACGGGGTGCCCGGACTCATGGGGCAGCTTCGGCTCCGGCCGGCTCGCCTCCGGATCGCTCACTCAAAACTTTCCGTGCACTCCTGGCTGTGCCTCCGGTACTGGGCATCCTCAACCACAGCATCGTCGAGGAGCGGACCGACACCTCCGGGAAAAGAAAGTCCAACCTGGATTTAAATAAAGGGACGGCCATCGCGACACCGCTGAATCCCAAGCTGGAGGAGCTTGTGGAGGACGGGGTGTTTTGGAGCGAGCAGCTGGAGGCTCTGTTGCCGCAGGCTTTCAGTGGAGAGCATGCCCGGACTTGGATCGAGAGAGCCCGGGTCAGCGAGGTGGTTTCACTAGAGCCTGGCTGTGGCAGGACATCAAACAGGCTGGCCACCTTCTCGGACGGCTCCCGGGCTTGCGTGCGGTACGGGATAAACGAGGATCAGGTGCAAGGGGAGACCCTGTCTTATTACCTCGCCGGCTTGCTGGGCATGACGAACCTGCCGCCCATCACCCTCTCCCAGCTCAGCCCCGACAGCCTGCAGTGGGCGGCGGTGACGGAGAGCATCGGCGACTTGCAGTGGTCCTGGAAAGCGGTCGTTTCGCTCACCGAGTGGGTCGCTAACCTGACGGGGGTCGTCACTCCCGCGCCCCTCCGGCAAGACGGCAAGGGCTTGCACCCCATCCGAGAGCAGCTGGCCAACAAGACGCTGAGGGAGCTGCTGGAGCTGGTGCAATGGACCGATCTCATAGTCTTCGACTATCTTACGGCTAACTTCGACAGGCTGGTGAGCAACCTGTTCAGCCTGCAGTGGGACCCGCGGGTTATGGAGCGGGACACCAGCAACCTGCAGAGGACGCCGGGCGGCGCCCTGGTGCTCATCGACAACGAGGCCGGACTTGTGCACGGCTACCGGGTGCTCCAGATGTGGGAGAGGTACCACGACGAGCTGCTGGGCTCCGTGTGCCTGTTCAGGAAGCGCACGGCGCGCCGCGTCCTGCAGCTACACCGTCTCCGGGATGCAGCCGTCCGTCTGCGGGAGCTCTACCGGCTCCGTGAGCCCCTGGCCCCCGAGTTGGGCTTCCTCTCCGAAGAGCATGCAACCATCCTGCAAACAAGGATGGACCGATTGCATAGACACATATTACACTGCAAGGAGCGATATAGTCGATTATGAAAAACGAAAAACTTGCATCGCAGATAAAATGCCGAAGAGAAAAACTTAATATTCCCAAAATAATCCGAGCTTGTTAAACACACCCGTATGAGATTTCATTTCACCTCAAGATTAATCCTATCACCTACCTCTCATGAACAAAATAAGTGGTTTGCCGTCATTTTAAAACATTCCTTAATTTAAACCCGTTCTCGAGCTAAATTGTTTGGGCTGTTAATGCCGTTTTGATTAAGCCTTAAAATGAGTTTAAGTATATGCAGACTGCAAGCACCGAGGTCACATGTCGGCTGGTGAGGTTGTGTGCAGATGTAAATGACTGGATGGGCAGAGCACAGATGTGGATGACAGTGGGTTAGTCTGTATTAAATGACAAAGAGACAAAGGGACTCTTAGATTTACAAGAGATCAACAGTAGCCTTATAATGTAATTTCCGTGGGTTTCTATGGTTAAAGCCTTATGTGAAATATGTGGATGGAATGTCTGCAGACACAAAGAGGCCTTAATCCACAGGTCTGATAGGGGAGGGGGGAAAAGCATTGGATTTATTGGGATTTTTGTGTGGTGAGGAATCCTGTTATCCACTGTCTGCAGTTACAGATGGCAGCCAAAACCAAAATTTTACCTTTTCAGTAATATGATTGTATTTTCAGCCTTAAGATATTTGTAGGAAGCTGGTGTTTTGTGAATGGAGTTAAGTACATATTGCATATAGCAATATTTGTTAACATTCCCGATAGGTTGTCTTTTGTAGGATACAAGTGTTTCATGATTTCTGCTGTAATATAATGTGGAGATTTAAGTGGTGTGTTTTTCAGTCTGTTCACATTTTACCACAGATTTGACTGGTCATTTATTTACAGCGAGTCCTGGCAACTTACACTGGTGCGAGTGAGAATGTGAGCCCCCTCCACTGGGCGGCACATTGTGCATTGATAAATAACTGCTGGTCTTTTACTGTAGCCTGGAAACCTTGGGGGCTCATTTAACGTCTCTCCTCAGTCGGAGTTTAACCACATGTCAGCGCTGAGGCTGATTATCCACCGAATCTCTGAGAAAGCAAAACAGTGCTCTAAAAATAACTCGACCTTATAATTCGCTGTTATTCTGGTTTTTTTTTTCTTCAGGTTAAAATTTTATTTTTTTTTTTTTTTTGTGGGATGGGGTAATTCTGAAGGGGTGGTTTCATTTAGAACTTTAACATTGCCAGTTGTGGATTAGAGTGCTTCCCTCCACCCTGTGTGGGTTGACCGCCGACGCTCTCTGGGGGGGGGGGCGGGGGGGGGGGGGGGGGGGGGGGGGGGGGGGGGGGGGGGGGGGGGGGG
>JAODJX010000034.1:276542-309240 GCA_026776945.1 Isichthys henryi | reverse complement strand
GTGCTGGTCCCCCGTCCGTGGCGGGGTGGCCGGCGCGCCGCCCGGGGGGGGGGGCGGGGCGGGGCGGCGGGGCGCCCCCCCCCCCCCCCCTGCAGGTGTTCATCGTGTTGTGTGACATTTCTGTTCACTGGATTCCTCCTGCAGTCCAAAGACATGCAGTTATGCTAATTAGCTTTTCTAAATTGCTCGTAGCCCTTGAGTTTGCATATGTCCTGAGATGAACTGGCATCCCGTCAAGGGTACACCCCCAGTCTTATGCCCTATGCTATCTGGGATAGACTCCAGGCCCCCTGTCACCCTGAATTGCAGTGTTTCCCAACCCAGTCCTCCGTGACCCACAAAAAGTCCACACTTCTGTTCCCTCCGAGCCTATTAGGAGCTGGATGGGAGCAAAAACGTGGGCCGTCTGTGGGTCCCCGAGGACCAGATTGCGAAACATTCGATAACAGGTAAGAAGGTGCATGAATGTCTAAAGGGGACATAGTGACTCTTAAACTTCTATGTAAGGTGTACCGGCACCTTCTGATGAGTACTGAAAATTCTGTTTCCATGTTATATGGAAGGGACAATTTACGCAAATTACAGACTGTGCCAACCTAATTGGTCTCCCATTAGTATTCATTTTAATCGCCATGCGTCCTTCGTGGATGTGCAATTTACATATATATTAACTACAAACCATATCGCTGCAAAGTTTTGTTTCTGTCTTTTGTTCTGAATGGATTTTTTTTAGAAGCTAATGGTGCGTGCGATTGCCTTCCTCCACTTTGATTTGTTATCTGAAACGAAAGACGGCACCGTCATTTGAAAGAGACCCGATCTGGATTGTTTGAAGAAGGTTTATGCAAACAGATAGTGTATGTGTGTGTGCGTCTGTATATATACAGTATATGCATATATGTGTATAATATGAAAACCCAAGACAACCAAAAACCTTTGTTCTGGGCTTCTGCTGTAGATCCGTGGTATTGAATAATTGAGGACATCCTGCAGATGATTCCTCGAACATGTTCCCGTCACCTCCTATGAGAGCACCTACCAAATAAATAACAGACTTACTTCACTATCAGTCAAAATCGGGGAAGCTTTGCCATTAGAATTCTTGCTTTCAGAGAAGGATTAGAATTCATTTTGATGGATAAAGGAATTAATTCAAAGGCTGATTCTTCTAATCTTTCCAGGGGATTACTCCATGGAACATTTTATTTCAAACACTTTGTCCCTGTGTAGTTTTCTCTTTGTGTTTCTCTTCCCCATTTCTGACACATTCAAGAATTAGTTCGGGTTTAGCGACCGCTGTATGCTAAGTTTTGTAGGAATTTTGTTTTCCGACACTGTCGCGTGGGTAAACTCTTACGCTCTCCTTTTCCTTAAAAATGTACACGAATGTGGCGTGAGCGATTCTTGGTGGGGTGACAGCGAAAATCTACAAATAAAAGAGGCAACTGATGACAGAGCAGGAAGCTGTAGAACTTCAAGTGCCGTGCTGATGGCTCGTTTTTGGACGTGGCAATAACGCATTTTGGGTGACTTCCCACAGATGAGCACAGAGCAGCTGGAGGAGTATGTGAACCAGCAGTTTGACGAGCTACACAGGCTGGTCCGACTGGAGGAGAAGCGGACACTGCATCTTGTGGACCTGAAGGAGGCCTTTCTGACGGCACAGGCCGCCGAGAAGATCGCGGAGATCACGGTGCACACAGAACGGCTGCAGGAAGAGATGGCCTCCATCACTCAGCAGCTCGGGGCTCTGGATCAAGTGGAGGGCGCCCAGGGAGCCGTGGTGAGGCCCACCGGCCCGTCTCTACTCAGGAACGACGGCCCAATCATTTTTGAAAGATCTTGTGATCTTTCATGTCCACGTCACTTGTGACTAAACTAAACTGAAGGGATCCATTCATGGATGTTGGTTCTGGTAGAATCTGGTAGAACCACCAGGCAAGCAACAAGTAAGGTTCAAACTGGCAGAAAATAGAGTAGAAATGGGAGTAACTGATATTCCTCATTAGCTTAGCAATTTTCACAAACACGCAGGCTGCCCCTATTGGTGCACCATTTGTTTACTCACACAACCGGATAAAAAAGACCCCCACAGCTCATTTTTCACTGTCAAGAAACCTGGTGGCATCTTTGGTCTTTGCTTAGGGAAGCCGGTTGTGTCAACATTGACTGATAAATAGCAATAGTTTATCAGGCCAAGACATGAGTTCCTCGCTCAGTGAGTAAAGAAGCTCTTAATTGAATGCCTGGGGTGTTCTTCATTCTAGATGGGTAGACAATGTTTAGCCTGAGGTGGGCTGGTTTTCACATACTGCTTCCTGTCAGGACTACAACTGAGGGGCAAGGTTTGGATACAGGGACATTCGCTGCGTTCTTTAGTGCTGATGCCATGTGCATCTTTAATGTGAGTGCTGGGAATTTTGAGCCTCGTTTTACTAAATAAATTATTAGTCAACCGAAAGTGTTGCGAGCCACTGGGACCATTTGTAATTCTCATGGGCATTTATGTGCTGAAGCATCAGATGTATAATTACAGGCATTATGCAATCGAATGCCCCGTTTGCTAATTAAACTCTGAGGCTTATTTAGTCATGGGAATGTCTTGGATTGGTTTGTTTTTAGGCAAGTTGTAAAAAAATGAAGTTTCTGTTTTTAATAGGAGAGTATTATATCACAGGGTGATGATGCTGCACGATCTGGTGAGAAAATGTTCACGACGCCAACCCCCCCAAAGGCGAATTAAAGGCAATGGCCCAGCTGCGAGCATGACCCCATCACGCATTTATTACTGGAATTCATAGTCCTCCATTTGTCCTAGTTAATCTGCACACCCGTCATTAAATCGATGGAGGGTGCGGGTAGGAGGTACGTAGTCTCCGTGTTACCATGCATGGTCTCTGTCCAGATAGCCCATAATTAGAGCACAAATCTGTCCCCAAGACTTCGGTCCTCTAATTAAGATGCACCGCTGACCCCCCACCCGCCAGGATGGCAAACCCGGCCCACCTTTACCCTCAAATTAAATTCAGAGAGAGTCCACCGGTCAGGGGGCCTCTTGCTCACGTCTCAGCTCTGTGAATGTGCATCTCTTGTGACGGTCGGCCATAAAACTGCCCCCCCAAAAATGATGACACCGGGGGCCTTTGAAGACATTTCTGTCAGTACTTTATTGCATGGTTTAAAAGGTTGTGACAGCATGAATCTATTTAGCGTGGCTCGTGTTTCGTTGCAGCTCCGTTTAGTATGACTGTCACCGTGTTTTGATCGTTGGCGTGAAGCTGAAACGGTTTTTTCTTTTTTTGTTTCCCTCCCGCTTTCAGGCAGATCCCGAGCCAAGGCCGAGGTAAGTCTGCTCAGAGTGTCACATGGTCACATGGTGCACCGGACACCACACGCTTACTCTGGGATGATGGAGCCACTTGCCCCACTGTCAGAGGGACTCTGACACATCCTTAAATTAGGGGGCAGCTCAGCTTCTCTAAGTCTGTGTGGTGATTACTAAGGACAGACTCGGATTGCGGTTTGTTTACCTCCAGCTTTAGAAAATCTGCTAATTTCTTTTAGGTCTCTTCCTAAATTTGGATTTGCTTCCCCACTGAATGTGTGATTGTGTGTGTTGCTGTGACTGTTAGTAGGCCTGGCTTTTTTGTACAGATGATCTTAGTTGGTCATGATGATGACCTCAGCGGCCATATTGCAACGACATTTTGACAGGGACCAAAGGCGGGCTGGCACTTTCCATGATTTGTGCCAGCGCCGCTGTCCCAGGTCAGGTTGTGCAAAAGCCGTAGATGCCCCCCATTTTCCTTCTGGCACTCAGCTTTCCGCGAGGGTCCTTCAGGGAGGTTCACTACTGCTGCTATCTCCTGCTATTTTGTGCAACAATGGAGGATGGTGGCCTAGTTCGTTGTCATTGTTCTACATTATCCGATGTCTCATTCCCTACATGCATCAATAGAATTTAAAGGTGCTCCATTGTGGGTATTAGATAAACTAGATTGAGAGAGAAAATGTTTCACAAAGGAAAATGTTGTGAAATGGAAAATGTTATGATGTAAATGTAAATATGTAAAAGAGGTACATGATACATAAATTCTTTATTTGATATTTGCATAAGTTTGAGTACAAGTACATTCAGGAATTCTTTGCCAATCCCATCTTGCTCTTCATAGCATGGGGGGGGGGTCACAGGACAGATTTAACCAATGTGTAACACCCCTGGAGCTGGGGGTTATGTGCCTTTCTCAAGACCCCATGGTCATGTGACTGTTCTGCTCTGGCTGGGGCTCGAACTGGTCTACTGTTCTGGTCTGATGACAGGAACAGAAACATAGCACACTGAGCTACTCGCCACCCCCTACTGGTGAATGCTCAGATGACACTGCTGGTATTAGAGGTTGACCCTACTTGATGTCCCATCCCTCTTAAGAAAACGCAGACTTACTGTATGCAAATCAAGAGTGATTTTTGTGCATGTGGCTCCGCAGAGGGATCCATGGCCATCAGAATGCCGGGGATGTGGGCAGGACAGGCTGAGGATGAGAGGCCTGGCCAGCCGTTGATGTCCAGTCTGTAAAGTGATTACAAAGCCGGATGGATAATCACCCCCTTGGTGTAGGAAAAGCAGGCCTCCTGTCCACCCCCCCAGCACCCCCCATCCCCCCGGTAAGCTGTGCAGGCAGGTTGGCATGACAGAGAGGATATTCCACGCTTATCCTCTGGCATCGTCTTAGGCTTTAACCCCCTCCCTGGTGGTCCTGGAAAGATGAGCAGGTGAGTTTTAGAAACAGATTCTCCTCCGAAAATGAAAATCCCCCCCCAGGCACATCGATACCACTTCCAGCCTGTTTCTGTCCGCAGGGCCCTGCTCTGGAGACATCGATTTGGAAAATCATACCCTCCCCCCCACCCTTCCATACTGAGTGACTGGTCAGCTCCTTTAATTTGGGGGTTACTGAAGCAGATCGATGGGTGGGGGGGCGGGGTGGGTGTCTATTTCGCAAAGGGCATCTTTGTGAAAAGAGCTTCTTGGTAAGAGGTGGGGGTGCATTAACACCAAAGCTCGTGTTTCACACAGATGAATCTGATATGCTACCAGGAGACCAGGCAAGAATAGGACTCTTACAGGAAATGACTGGATCTCGTGCAGATTTTTTTTCCAGCGCCTGAGCCAAAGAAGGTAACAGATCTGTGTCTGGGATTCTTCTCACCACAATGCATGTGTGTTCGGTCGGTAGCCGTGAGCAGAGATCGACGTGCCCACGGGGCCGCATTGTCCACGTCGGTCGCCACTCCGCTCCATTGTCGCCTCTATTTCCTGCCTGGAACCAGACTGGTTGCCGGCAAGGAAAGCCCAAACCAGCCAGAACAGAGCTTATCGGTCAAGCCAGACCTCAGGTCCAAGTGAAAATAAAGCAATAAATGTTTTGAACCAAAGTAAATGATTTATATTATGGAAACATTTTGAAATGACACAGGTGGAGTTAGTTATTGACTATCTGTCTGTGTGTGCTTTCTAATCTGTTACATAGGCTGGGTGAATCGATGCCAGTCTTGCACTCTCCCCCGGTAATGGTGATAGCTAAGGAGTCTCTTACCCCAGCCCCCAAACCGAGGGGGAGGGGAAATCAGAGGTTACAACTGGTGGCTCTGTGGAGGATCCAGGATCCTTGAGGCGAGGAAGCGGGCCTCGTTTCACGCCTGGCTCCCTCTCACCTCACTCCCGGCTGCCCATCGAGCCCCTTGTTAGCACACCTCGCACCACCAGGCTGGAGTTGCGCTCTGGCTGCACTGCACAAAACAAGCCTGGTGGGGGCGCCACTCTGGCGGGCGTCGATTCACGCAGAAAACCCTCAGACATGACCGCTCCAGTGATGACTGCGGCCCAAACGGGGTGTAAGGTGCAGGTGACTGAGCGGAGTAAATCTGCTAAGCAAGCAAATTATGGGATGTAATGGCTGTAATGTGATAACGCACATCCAATTAAAATGCTAGTCTGGTTTATCGCTGCTGTCAGAGTAGAGAGCACAGATTCATTCACAGCTTCTTTTTACTCAGCCACACTTAAATGCCATGATTTTAGGGCTGCAGACTAGAGGTTGAGGGTGTCACAGTGCATCGCTGTATATAGCATGGGGGGTCTGTGTTTATTCCTGGCCTGTGTTAAGACTTTGAAGACTGGCTGTATGTTTCAGGCTGTATCCGTGTATCCGTGGATACCCCACCGGCCTGCCCCCTCTCGGTGACACTAAAGCCAGAAGCCAGAATACACCCCCCCCCGCCCCAGCAACTCCTACCACAGCCTGCTTCCAGCATCCATTTGTCCTTGAGAGGGTTGCACAGATGACCTGAATTGAGGCAAGGGGGTGCGAGGGTATATGGGGTAAACGAATGTGTGTATGTGTGTGTATATACTCAGGCAGAGCCCAAGAATCAGCAGGAGGTTGGATTTCCTCTAATGAAAAATTTACTCTCCCCCAGGAGAGGATCATTGTTCTTATCTTATCTGCCCCCCCCCCCTCCATTTCTCTGTGTGCCGGTCTGTGAGTGTGGTGGGGGGGCTATAAATGCAGGCCTTGGCATAATCAGCACGCTTGTTTAATAATTTAGTAACCCCTGCGTGAGTGGAAGCATGAGTAGGACTCCGCTGGATGTGTTTCAGACCTGGGGGGGTCAGCTTCAGCTCACCATTCGATTTGGTGAAACTCCGGACCTGCAGGTGTCAGATTCTGCAGCACGCACACACACTCTCATGCACACACACACACACACACACACACAACCAAACACACAAACACTCACACAAGCACCCAAGAACACACACACTCACTCACCCACACACACACACACACACACACACACACACGCACGCAAGCAGACATGCACACACACACTCATGCACACACACACACACACACACACACACGCAAGCAGACATGCACACACACTCTCATGCACACACACACACACACACACACACACACGCAAGCAGACATGCACACACACTCTCATGCACGCACACACACTCTCATGCACACACACACACACACATGCAAGCAGACATGCACACACACTCACACACATGCAAGCAGACATGCACACACACTCTCATGCACACACACACACACATATGGATAGATGACATGCATGTATGCATGCACACGTGCACACTCACACATACATTCACACATGCACACACAAGTGCATATATACACACATTCATACACTCCCGCACACACGCACACACACATGCATACGCACACACAGGCGCACACACATGCAGACATGCACACAAATGCACACCACACACATGCATGCACACACACGCACGAACACACAGACACATAGACCTCCTGCTGTGGCCTGAAGCAGAGACTTCAGTCTTCTGTAATCACAGCAAATTGCAAAGTGTAGGTCTACCTGCAAAAGGATGAAGAGGCCTATTTTAATGCCAATATCCCCCTGCATTCTGCATCCGCCGTCATACTGACCTCCATTATCATCCCCTAAAAAGCCCTTTCATCACCACCGTGCCACTGTGTGAATTTGTGACTTTATTTAAATTTGACGGTTCTTCATCGCTGTAATATGTAGATATTTCTTCCTTTAAAGATGTTCAGTGGAATAAGAAAAAAGTTATTTTACTGCAAGAAAGCTTTTGATAGTTAATTTAGGAGTTGTCATAGCAACTGAAGTAATGCACATTTAGTGTTTTGCCCGCTTGATGATGATTCCACTGGATTTCAACAACAGAAGATTCGTACACAGGCACACTGTTGAATGTGCATCTGGGCGACAATCAAGAGATTTACCCTCTACAGTACATAAATGCTATGTGTGACCTAAAACCCTAAGCCTAACTGTAGTCCCAACTCTAACCCTAGTCCTAACTTTAACCCCAACCTTAGCCTTAGTCCCAGGCCTAACCCTAGTCCCAGTCCTAACCCTAACTCCAGTGACAGATGCTAGTAAAAGCAAGATGGCCAATTGGGCATCAAATGGTGTCGTCTTTTGCAAGAGTACCGGGACTGGGGGTGCCGGCATTTATGTTCGCCTAGGGCGCCACAATCTCCCATTGACAGTGAAGTAGTTGGCTCAGATTCCAAATGCAAAGTACATTGAGTAACCATAAATTGCCTGATAATTTCCTTAGTTTTTTGCTAGGGGGTCGATAAATATCTATTTAATTTTCCAATAACCCTTTTTACCCCCAACTCTAGTCTAATTGTAATCACCCAGTTCTATGTCAGAGGAAAGGGTAACATTATTGTCAAAGGCACCATATGTGTTGAGGGCAGGTTGCATGTGGGCGAGCGAGCAAGAGAGAGAGAGAGAGAGATGTGACCATGTCATGAGACGGAGACCAGCGGGTCTGACGCCACACTTACCGTGTATCTTGTAAGCTCTTAAACACCACAAGATGCAGGGTGCAGAGACTTCAGCAGTGCTATTAGCGGGAATTAGCAGTATAAATAAACTGCTTTTCTGTGCAGTCAATAGAGGCGGTACAATTCAGCAATAGACTCCCAAGACAGTGGTGCTGTTGGGGGGTTGGGTACTTAAAACATTAGAATTCATTTGCTCAGTTCTTTTTTTTCTGTGCTATACCTTAAATGGTGCATCAGGATGGGTGCATGCAAAGGAAAAAAATGGCCTTCAAAGTGTGCCTGGGCTGGAGAGAAGCTGGACCGCAGGCGGAGGGAGGAAAGGGATGATTTGCATTCAGCACGTGTGATAGAAGGCAGAGGACTGTAAAATAGCATGATAGTGTCTGGGACCATGCATCACACAGCCATACATTGTGCCAGGCGGCTGTGATAAGTCAGGCCCTGTCAGCAGGCTCTGCTGGGCCCCACGGTCTGAATATCGCAGTCTTGCAGTGTGCTGCACCGCTGTGATGACCTCGCATTTCCCTGCGTGTCTGTCACAACATAATATAATATCAGCTGCTATAACGGCAGGGCCACGGTTCCGCTGGTTTCTGTGGGTTTTCCTCAGATTCTCTGGAGCAGTGCCGACATTTGAAAAGAGAAGCAGAGGTGCATCCCCATCTCGAAATCCCCCATAGCGTGTTCCCACTCTGCTAGCACCCCGTCCTGGGACACGCTCCAGGCTTACTGCGGCCTTGCATTCACTAACACTAATGGAAAATGGATGGATATTATAACTATTTTATCATTCGTCATTGGATATTCTTTAAAAGTCAGAACACAGGGTAGCACGTTCTGCCTTAAAGGGTGTGAGGGAAAGCAGGCAGGACAGATTTTTTTCCAGCAGATCTCTGCAGTCCTGACGGCAGCTTGGTACAACAATGCCTCTTCATCTCTCTGCCTCTCAGCTCCTCGATTTCCATGCTCCTCCACCTCACTGTCTTTCTCCCTCCCTGTCTCTCCACCTTAGCACCTCTCTCTCTTGCATGTTTCTCCTTCTTGCCTCCTCCCTGTATCTCTGCTTTAACACACCCCCCCAACTGTTTCTCCTTGCCTCCTCCCTCTCTCTGCCTTAACACGTCTCCCCCTCATTGCTTCTCCTCCTTGCCTCCTCCCTGTCTCTCTACCTTAACACGTCCCCCCAACTGTTTCTCCTCCTTTGCCTCCTCCCCGCCTCTCTGCCTTTCACACGTCTCCCGCCACCGCTTCTCCACCTCATCTCTTCCATGTTTCTCTGCCTTAACACGTTCCCCCAACTGTTTCTCCTCCTTGCCTCTTCCCTGTCTCTCTACCTTAACACGTCCCCCCAATTGTTTCTCCTCCTTGCCTCCTTCCTGTCTCTCTACCTTAACACGTCCCCCCCAACTGTTTCTCCTCATTGCCTCCTCCATGTTTCTCTGCCTTAACACATCTCCCTCTCATTGCTTCTCCTCTCTGTCTCTCTGCCTTAACACGTCCCCCCCTCCAACTGTTTCTCTTCCTTGCCTCCTCCCTGTCTCTCTGCCTTTCACATGTCTCCCCCCACTGCTTCTCCGCCTCATCTCCTCCCTGTCTCCCCCCCTTAACACCTCTCTCCCCTGCTGTTTCCCTTCCCGGTGAAGTTACGGTTGTGCCATTTTGCCAGCGGCAATTCCTGCAGTGCTTCTGCCTGTGATTTATTCTGAGCGACTTTGTCTCAAAGAATGATGCCACTGCTAAAAAAAGAAATAACTGGAATGGGGAGGCGAATGGATGGCATTTTCCTCAAAGAACACTGGAAGTGGGCAGCAGGCAGAGCTGTGTGAGTGAGAGTGGTCTCCATGTTTTGGAGAAGCAGAAGATTCGGTAAACTAAGCTTTTTCGCCTCCCACAGGAAGTGGATTTTTTAGAGCCTGTGAAGCCAGCAAAGCGAATCTGACTTCCCAGCTCTGTACTGATGTAAACGCTGAGCATATCAGACAGGCCTGTCTAGGTCCTAATTGATTTGAGGCTGGCCGGCCACGTTTGTAGAGGCCCGACTGCATGCTTTAAAGGCATTGTGAGCAGAGGCAGTCGGTTAGCTCGATGTGGGCGTCACTGCAATGGACTGTCGTGTCTGGCAGGTCATGGTGTGTGGGAAAGAGGGGATTGCTTAATAGCAGGTGACAGGTTTGGTAGCGGAAAGAGAGCAAGCAGGAACAGGGGGATAAGAAAGAGAGTGAAATGATTGTTACACACACACACACACGTTGGTGTACCTATCTAAATGCGGACCGTCTATTCATTTCCAATCACGACACCGTTAACCCCTACTTATCCCTAACCTTAACCATAATTAACCAACCCAAATATAAGACTTTTGGCTTTTCTTACTTTTTTGATTGCATTCACAGATTTTTACAAAACTGAGGTTATCCAAATGGAGACCTCAAAAGACGTGCCCAAAAGTAAGGAGATTTCAGGTTTAACTACACTTTGGGGACAATTAAGTCCTCAAATGTGATCTATGCGAACCCCCCCCCCACACACACACACACACACACACACACCTCCACATCTCAGACTGCTGCATCCAGGGCTGTTCTATTTAGTCTCTGGATTTTCCCAGAATGCCCTGTTCACCTTTGGGTGCTGGTCAGCTAATCACCCCAGTGTGAAGCAACCACACCAAGTTGCTTCTCGCTGGGTGGCATCCCCACTACCCGCCCTCCATCCATCGCACAAGTGACAGTGAGCGACATCAGCTCCCCCCACTGCTGTGCATCACAGTCACGTGTGACCCGAGACCGCATATAAATTCATGCACTCCTCCCGTTACATGACAGTTAGCGCTCAGAAGGTCTGCTTTGCTAAGTGTCTGTGTGATATTGAGCATCGACTGCAGTTCTGCTGTTGCTACACGTGCCGAAGAGCGCCGTGTAGAGGTCTGTAAGGATTCCAAGGGGTGCTGTTGCGGAGGGGGGGGGTGGTGCTGGGGAGTGGGAAATGCCAAGATTCATTGCGGGTGATGAATCTGATGGCCTGCCAAAAAAAGAAAAAAGAAGATTAAAAATCACATCAGCAGTGTGAAATCGCACCCATACATCTCATTTCCTGGTTTGCGCTGTGTGGCTGGAAGCCGTTGCCGTGGTTACGCAACGGCCGCGACCAGCGAGAGCCGCCTGGTACCAGCGGTACTGCACAGATGTCCGCTTGCGGGAAAATGTTGCGGCGGCCATGTTTAATTCAGCAGAGCCACGACGGGCTCCCTGCATCCCCCGGCATCCGTGTGCCCCCTCGGCCTCTGCCACCTCCCAGCTTTCCGTCAGGGTTCCCAATCCTCAGGAAACAACCTTGGGAGGAAGCTAGAGGGAGAGTGGAGGTCGCATCTCATTACGGCTGCTGTCGAACTGGAGTCAGAGTGCTTGGCGAGCACAGAGGCACCCCGGGATCCAGGTGCTTTATTGTTTCAATCTGGTTTTCATATTGTTTTGGGGGGGCTGGGTGGCATCGAGGGGTCGTTTCATTACTAGCTATGGCTCTGGGGGACCCCCAGTATATATCAGAAAACAGTGAATCTCCCTTCCAACTTATGATGAAATCTAAGAGGTGGGAGTATCACCCGCAGGACTGGAGAGACTGGGGATGACAGGTGTTTTAACGGATGCATTACTGAGCAAAAAGCTTCAATAGGCAGCCAGCCCTCAGGACCCTACCCAGTTTCTTGTTCCACTTCTCCCGCATCAGGGGACACCTGAGGTCGCCTGAGAGTCGGATTCGGAATGGCGTTATCGTGGCAGTGTAATCTGCATAGGGAATGCGGTCATCAGCATGGGCCGGTCCTGGATGAGAACAAGAAGGCTCGGAAACATGGTCCACACCAGCCTGTTTCGTTGAAGGTTGTAGGAACAGAGTTGGGTAATTCAGGTCTAGAGAGTAAAAGTCCAGACTGGGATTTTGTTTCAACCAACCAGTTGAGTACTCTGTGACTGTGACTCTTTATGCTCAACTGGTTGGTTGAAACAAAATCCTGGTCTGGATTTTTACTCTCTGGACGTGAATTACCGAACTCTGGGTAGGAATAACATGATGCATATCAGTTTCTTGTGGCCTTTTTCTCCCTGTGGTGTCACAGGTAACCATTGGCATGGCTCTGCATAATCCTGTCACTGAGGGAAGTGGAGCCAGCTGATTTGCCCGAGTTCAGTGTGTCCCTGGATCAACAAGGGAGGGGCTTGCGTTCCACTTCTTTAACCAATCACAGACTTCATTATTTCATTACATGACATCATCTTATTAGTACATGTTTTTTCTCATTTTTAAACTTAACACATCCAGCTATCAAACGGCGGGGTGTGGCTCAGCGGACTAAGCCTCAGTGTCAGTGATCAGAACATTCACTTCAAGCCTTGTTGTTGTAATAAATATTATTATATTACAAATCTTCATAAAACAGAAAACACTGGTTTTAATTAACGTGGTGATGTCATACAACAAAGACTGTGATTGGTTAAAGAAATGCAGTGCAAGCCCCTCCCTTTTTGACCCAGGCATGCGTCAAACTGAGGAAAATCAGGAGGTGCAGAGGTGGTAGCAGATGTTTGATTCCACAGCTAAGAACTGATGTCCTGGTACCAGTTTAGACTTTGAGACACCCACTGGGACATTGTCTTGTTTTATTATCAGTGTCACTCAGCTGAGCAGTGACACTTCACGCAGAATCAAATGAAGCTTTATCTTTAGGCACAACCTGTTCTAACCTTTCTGGAGGGGAGGGTTTCTGAGGTGCTTTTCTAGCAGTGAGAGAGTTGGAACACTCAGTTCAAAATGTAAAAAATATCTCTTATACCATATGCTACAGTCCTGCACCTTTGGGTTAGACAATAAAGGTCTATGAGATTTTGATTTGGTAGCACATAAGGATGTGATTTCTAGATTCTGAATGAATGCCGAAATCATTTTTAATGTTTTTTTTATTTTATATATATGTATTTCCCAGCGGGGAACAATTCACATTATCGTTCTTGCCAGGTCAAATGTCAAAGGATGCAAGACATTTTGCTCTAGTCTAAAGACAACTGGCTTCCAGCTAGTGCCGCAATCTGTCCATATGTGACAAATAATCAAGCTGAGTCAGATGTGATTTAAATCTCTTCAATTAACGCTCATTCTGATTGGCTGGCTCTTATCGTCTGTGTGTGGCTTGTCAGTCATGTTTTCCTATATTAATTAGCATTTAGCATAATCTGAATTCTGCATGCAAATTAATTCGGCGGTAATGGCAAGTATAATTAGGCGAAGCTGGTTTTCCTCGATCAGCCTATAGTGTATTATTTCTGTTTTGAATCCACTTTAAGGATTTCGTTTGGTCATTAATTGCTGACTAACGACTCTGGAGAAAATAGGTAGTTGGCCTAACCGCTGTGGGGTGATTTTTCATGACACGCGTGTGTCTGTTGGCGGGACCCATCCAGCTGCAGACACAGGCTTTCCAGTCAAACACCACGGCTCACGTGCTGCCTGGCATGCACAAGATTTTAATTTCACACCCAAATTAATAAGCGATTTATTATTAATTCCTGTCTGAGCAGCACCGTTCTTCAATTACCCACCGGCGACAGCGATTGTGTAATCAGTAAACGCGGTCGTGTTCAAATGACTTGGTTGGGTGACACTGGCATCCGAATCAGCTAATTCTACATACGCGTGACACACTGTGGGTCCTTTGGATGGGGGAGGGGGGAGGGCTTGGGATTGGGGGAAATGAGAGTAGCAGCCGGAGACAGGGGTCCTGGCCCAGCTCTCAGCCAGCGCTAAGCGTGACCACAAACGCTACACTCCGGAGCACCGATTAAATGTACAAAATCCTGCCACGTGGAAAAGCACTCGTGGCATTTCACATAGAGCACAGACCCTGTCATTCCCGTTTCTTAGATAGAGCCCCATGATACATACAGTACCAGTTAAAAGTTCGGACACGCCAAGCCACATACGATGGAGAAGGATAGTGTCGCATCACATGACCTGGTCACCTGACCTAAACACAGAAAAGTGGCCAATGAGAACTCAGCATATGTGGGACCTCCTTCAGGACAGCTGGAAGATCATCCCAGGAGGCCACCTCATGGAACTGATGTAGAGGAGACAGTAGGATCAGCCAGTCCCAAGAACAATTGTGGTTAGGGGCCTTGCTCAAGGACCTAATGGTGGGATCACTTTGCTGACCCAGGGATTTGAACTGGCAACCTTCTGAGTCACAACCCACAGAGCTGCCCCCAATTGGTCACGATCTGTTTTTATGGCATCCTGGATGGCGGATAATCTCTCCACCCCAAATTATTTACCCCGGTTTCATCAGTCGTCTCTGCATCTTTAACACAAACGAATGCAGTAAGGGATTGGTGTGATATGAACGTTTGGCACAGACTGGTTTGGCTTTGCAATAAGGTCACGCATGAATTCAGGCAGGCTGGCATCTGGGAGCTGATAAAACAGACTCGGGTGCCAAATTAAAGTGATAGAGTGTAAAAGAAAGGTGCACTGGTGGATAATGAAGAGTGACTGCAGCTGCTTTCTGTACCTGCTGGTTGGACGGATGCCTGACAGCAGAGCCAGCTGCGAAAATTTCACCTTATCAGTTATTAACACAGGAATACATTCCCTCCTGATACAGCCCTGATTCAGACTCCTATCTGCCTGAGCTGCTCCCCAACTATTCCTCCTTTCACTGGATTTTTGCTGTTTCAGCTCGTGGGAGTTTTACTTACACAAAAATGCTCTGAGGGCAGAATGAAAACTGATTGGATCAGAGAAATAACCAATCAGATTGCAGAAGAGGTGAGTCCAAGCAACTAGGGGATTTGGGACCAAGATATCTAATTGGTTGGCCTCCTCTAGTTGCTTGGACCCACCTGCTCTACAATGTGATTGGTTATCTCTCTGGAATAATGATTTTTCTTTCTGCTCTCAGAACATTTTCGTGTAAGTAAAACTCCCATGAGCTCCCATTTTCAGCCATGGTGTGATCGAGGCCGAGATGCTGCGGGGAGGGGGGTGTCTCTGAATATATCTGTCTGCCATTGAGGTATCGCCACGCTGGAAAGTCATTCTGAGAGCTGCTATTTTTGCTTGAAGTCAGAAGCTTCTGAGGGAATCTTAGAAAGGGAACTGATCTATAAATGACACAGAACTTCAAAGGATTTCCATATCTCTTGTGTGCCCCGATCAATCTTGCCCCCCTGCCCCCAATAACATCCACCCCTTATATTTACATTTGTTACACATCGTTCCCTCTCTGAGGATTCGGGTGGTGCGGCAGCCCCCCTCCCATCCCTATTTTTTTCTTCTTCCCCAATTCCGTCCGCAGCAAATTCATAATGGGCGCATTTCTCGGACTACAAAGAGTTCTGGGAATGGCTGGGGGGGCCTGGAGCGAGCCGGCAAAGGAAGGGGCTGTTTCCGAGCTGCTCCGTTGCTGCCGGCGTTTGCTAGATGAAAGCATAGCAGCTGCGTCTGCCAGCTTGGGTCCCGTGGGTCTGCACGCAATTTGTGCCACTCAGATGTGCAGACGTGTGCCCGTCAGTCCCCTGGAGGCCACAGGCCTGCCTCCACGGCGCCCCCCACTGCCACAGCAGAGGCACCGCACCCCCAGACCAAACTGTCCAGCAGAAGGAAGCTACAGGTCTACGCTCATTAGTTGGCAAAAATTATGTAAATAAGCATGACACGTTAACCAATGAGGGGGATAACAGACAGCCTATGGAGACGCTTCAGTAGCCATTAACGATATTTTCTCCCTGCAGCTCAGTCACAGGAAACGGGCCTGAGTGATTGTGACGGAATAAGGTGATGGAGCCCCGAAATCCCCCAATTACCCATAACGGCTGATTGCCTTGCAACTCGGCAAATGAGCTCGTTTGTATTCAACCTTTCCACAAGGTGGTCGCCCCCCTCCCCCCTCCACATGTGTGTGTGTGGGAGGGCCCCCGCAGACGCAGACTGCCACGCCTCTCAGTCAGCAAAAGCGATGATTGGCTTTGCGGCCGCAGCAAGGAAAATGCAATGTGCCCACCTACTCCAAACATGCCAGTGCCCCCCCCCCCCAATCTCTGCACCTGACCAGGCCTAATAGGCGATCCCAGAGCCCTAATTCAGTTGCCTTGTCACTCACTGGGTGCAGTCAGAGCCTCCCAGAACAGGAAATAATTGGCCTTCTTAAATAAGAGATAAAGTGCATTAAAGGTGATTAATAAGTAATAGCAGCAGAGAATGCGGGCATGCAGAAGCTCCCCAGCCCACTTAGCAAACAGCGGCTCCCTGAGATGCTCAGGTGCGGGGGGGGGGGGCTTCCTCCTGCACATCGCCATCTCTGAGGTTCTGTCTTAGCTTCGGAGCTGCTCCACTTCTCCATCGCCCGGCTTCCTGCTGAAGCTGCCTGGGTATTACCTGCCCTACAGCTTCATCCACAACCGTAAACCACATACTTTTTTAAAGTAACACCTTTTTTAAAAAAATGAAAAGGTGTGATACTTTGAGAAATTAGCACAAAGGGCTCACGCTTTAAAAAGATTTAAATAGGTGCTGTGAAAATGAGGTTCCTCCCAGCATCAATTGAGCTGTGAAATACTTTCATATTAGAGATTGGGGGGGGGTGAAGTGGTTTAAAAAAAGCCATTTTTCCTCTTACAGTCGATTGTGCTTCTCTACAGAAAATAGCACTTAAATATAAGCTCCTTAGAAAAAAATCACAAAATATTCACAGACATCGTCTTTTTTTCTCTTCTCTTTTGTGTTTTGTGCCAGAGGGAAAAAAAGCTGGTCTGCAGGCGCGTCCTGATTACTGTTCCGCCCCCCATCCTCCCATTTCCGCCCCCCCCCAAGTCGCTGAAGTGCGTCGCAGAGGGCTCCGTGAGCACAGCAGTGTGCTAATGCACCGTGCTGCCATTACAGCAACGTCACATTGCATCTGGCTACAACCCAATTCCCCTGCCCTCCCGAGTGTCACTGATGCTTATAACTCTCTGTACTGTCTGTCCTCCCGGATGTCCACAAAGCTGCCATGTCGTTCGTTCTTTAACAGTGTGGAAAATAGCTGCAGTTTTTCATATGTGTTTATCACTCAAGGGAAGTTCTGCGATAGAACAAGCGGTTCATTGTAAGAAAGAAAAGGTGTGGACACGGTGGGGGCTGGGGGGAGGGGGTGCAATCAGGTTACTGGGACATCAAATCCCTTCAGCAGAACCTTGTTATGTCTCACAGAGGGAGACAAGAATTTAGGTTCCCTTCTGGCAGAGGTGAGAGATGGACTGATTTCACAAGTGGGGGGTTGTTTTTGTCATCTGGTGCACTATGCAAATTCACAGTCAGAAGGATGACAGACAAGAAGACAGTAGGCTGGTGCTGGAAAGTTATTATGAAGCTTCAACAGGAAAGAGAAAGAAAAAGAAAGGAAGTAAATATAGAATAGATTCTCCCTGACTAATTCTGTGTTGTGTCTGTGTGTGTCTGTGAGAGAGATGGAATTACTTCATTGCATAACTAAACATTTTTTCCCTCTTCATTCAGACCGGAAGTCAGACAACAACCACCAGGGAACTTCGAAGACGACAGGCCGGGTTCCTCCATGGGACATGCCCCGTGACCGCAGGCTGCGCCCCCTTTTCCCTACCTCACCCTTAGCTGAGGACTCTGACCCGAGACTCTCCAGGATGTCACTGGGATTCTTTGTCCTTTTACTGGTGAAACTGAACCATGCGTACATGCAAATATCAGCGGGCTTAGTTTTTGGCCGGGGCAGGGTGTTCATATACATACCACTGAAGGAGAAAGAATATAGAGTCTTCAGTCTTTTGTGAGGTGTCTTTGTCTTATAAGGTGTAAATGTGTAACATTAAAAGCAATCGTCTCCAAATGAAATCAAGCTGCACTAGAAAATATTTGTGACCTAAAGAAGGCCACAGAGCACCCCCCCCCCCATTCAATTTCTAACAGAAAACATGGGGGATTAGCCTTAAATGTGTGTGACTTACTTCAGTCCACATCCCACCTGCTATGGCTGTAATTATTTCCCACGAACACAGCATGGGATCCCAGAATCCTGCTGTCACGTCTGATATGTCTGCCCTTCCATCAGCCCTGGATGTGTTACAGATGACTGGATACGGGGTCCAAATCAGCCAATTTATCTGCTGCAGGGCTCAGGCCTAGCTTTACATCCCGGCCGTAGTCTTGGGACGTTCCTCATCGCTAACATGCTAACATCCTTGCAGGTGGGCAGAATTCACATGTGTGCATTCATACTTCCACATGAAGCTTGCACTTGGCGGGGGGGGGTGAATCTTACTGTGGTTATGATGGTGTTAATTACTGGGGTTTTCTCATTCAGAGCGATGTGATTTTCTTGATATTTTATTGAGCTATAACTGGATGCCAGTCTCCCCGAGGATTATGGGAGTGCTGCTTTTTTTCCAACATGTCTGGTCACCGTGACTCTGCTGTGGCGGCCATTGCTCTCCAGTTTCGCTGCGCCACTGATTGTGTCCTCGGGGTGCGATGCTGAGGTGTGTGTCTGCAGATTGTTTTATTGTTTCAATGTTTATCACTGTTGAATCAATGACTTACCTTTTCTTTTGTTTCTTTTCATGATTTTCTATTTTGAAATGGCCGTAGAGGTGGTTATTTTTAACACGGTTAAATCTGATCCCTGCGAAATCTAATAACTGTTTGACCTATTTTGAATGCAGCTCAGAAGCACAGCATTAATATGTGACTTGAATATTAACGTTATGATTTGAATAGCAGGGATGAAATCTTCTGTCATTTCTGGGGCGGGGGGGTTGACAGCAACACTGTGTGTTGTCCGTATTTTTGTGTTTATGTCTTTGGAGAGTGTAACAAAAACGAATCTCTGTACATGTTTTCTATGCAGCCATAACTCAGTGTTTCCCAACCCTTTCCCTGGGGACCCCCAGACGGTTCGTGTTTTTGCTCCCTCCCAGCTCCCTGCCAGGGAGTCCACATTTTTTCTCATCGTTCCATCAATGAGCAAAAACTTGGACTGTTTATGGATCCCAGGACCGGATTGACAAACACTGGGCCAAGAATGAATGTAAAAAGTAAATAAAGTTAAGGTAAACACAGTCCCTAACAGCTGGCTGAATTTTGTCCAGAAGCCAGATCCACAGGATACAGACAAACTCACTTACAGAGCCTTAACTCTTGGACAGACTGTTTTATCCATTCCTGCTCTTCACCGTTTCATCCCTGAGGTTTGGGCCAGCCATTTTCCGCTCCAGAATGGGACAGCCAAAAGGATCATGGCATACAGGGAGGAATGGGACAGCCAAAAGGATCATGGGATACTGGGAGGAATGGGACAGCCAAAAGGATCATGGCATACAGGGACGAATGGGACAGCCAAAAGGATCATGGCATACAGGGACGAATGGGACAGCCAAAAGGATCATGGGATACAGGGACGAATGGGACAGCCAACAGGATCATGGCATACAGGGAGGAATGGGACAGCGAAAAGGATCATGGAATACTGGGACGAATGGGACAGCCAAAAGGATCATGGCATACAGGGAGGAATGGGACGGCTAAAAGGATCATGGGATACAAGGACGAATGGGACAGCCAAAAGAATCATGGGATACAGGGACGAATGGGACAGCCAAAAGGATCATGGCATACAGGGAGGAATGGGACAGCTAAAAGGATCATGAAATACTGGGAGGAATGGGACAGCCAAAAAGATCATGGGATACAAGGACGAATGGGACGGCCAAAAGGATCATGGCATACAGGGACGAATGGGACAGCCAAAAGGATCATGAGATACAAGGACGAATGGGACGGCTAATAGAATCATGGGATACAAGGACGAATGGGACGGCCAAAAGGATCATGGGATACAAGGACGAATGGGACGGCCAAAAGAATCATGGGATACAAGGACGAATGGGACGGCCAAAAGAATCATGGGATACAAGGACGAATGGGACGGCCAAAAGGATCATGGCATACATATGTGGCAGACGAAATAAAGTACATGGGAATTTGTTTGGGACAGGCAATGATAGTGGCTTAACCAAATACTGGAGAGATGCCAGATTGGGTGCTGGATCATGCATGAGCAACAGGGACACTCATCGGTGTCGGTTTGGAATTACTGGGGTGTCAGAGAAAAACACATTTGATCCTTTATATGCAACAGAAGTAAGGGAATGGTGAACTCATCACCTGATCTCTCCCCATTCAAAGCCCCCCCGCCCAGTTCAGATACATTACTGAGAGATCACAGAAGCACATTTCAGTCATGTTCATTGGGTCCCGGCAGACGGCCGCTGGAAAGCCTAAGAGATCACCAAAGAAGCATCTTTGTTCTGCTCCAGCCTGCTTCCTGTCCACCAGGACTCTGTTCAGACAACAGATCACGAGAACTGTCATGCTCACAAGACATTTTTTAAGCACTGGGGGATTCTCAGCACTATTCCCACACTTTAATGAATGTCTAATCCGGCAGTGTTTCTCCGGGTTCGATCGCCTCCCGCCCTGTAGTAGCGGCGGCTATGGGCCCCTGGGCTGTCGGACTCCCAGACTGGTTCTTTCTGCAGAAGAAACCCCCAGACACGCCGCCATCCCCAATCCGTCTTCTTCATCCATCGATCTACTCCCATCAAAGGGGCAATAATGAGCCTTCAGGAAATGAACGGACCAAATAACTTGGGTGGAAATGAGGAGGACGACTGATGGTCTTATGTTCTTTAATAGAACCGCCCCCCCCCCCCTCCACAAACACACACACACCCTGCAGTCATTTACACCAGATCACAGCACCAATGCACACCTGCCGTCTCTACACCTTGATACTCGGACATAGCCCCGGGCAATCACAAGGCGCAATCTGTGTATCTGCGTTGACAGAAACTAATTGTTCTGTGGGCCCTAAGATTAAATTAAGTACGTGATGGGGGTGTGAGTGGCTTAATGGCTTTGATTTCCATAGTCAATGTCTCCTCTGCCTGTACTGAAGGATTTTATTAGTCGTTCATCTGACAGTGAGAAGCTCATTGAACTTCATGATGGGCTACGGTCAGGTCAAGGCCGAGAGGAACAGCTGAAAGTTTCACAGAACTATTTTTACTCTATCACGTACTCTGTTACTCCACCACACCATCACAACTGTATTGTGTATGCTTGTCTACAGTGAACGCACGTGAAACTATCGCCATCGTACACAGCAAAGATTTACATGCCCATTCATGGTGAAGAAAATGTGAAGCCCACCACACAATAAATATGCTCCTTATAACCCCCCCCCCCACACACACGCTCCCGCACACCACACACACACCCAAAGGGCATCTCGCATTCGCTCCCTCGTTCTCCTCTCTCGCCCTCATATCTCTGTCCGCATGCCTCAGCCGGCAGACCTCCACTCAGATCGATTCTCACGGTCCTTTCCCCGTTTAGGTTCTACCTGAGTCATTGATTTTTCCCCTCTTCTTGTCCTCGGTCTTTCCATGCACCTCTCTGTCAGTCCAACCTTTTTCATTTTCTGTTTGGTGTCTCGGCCCCCCCCCCTCGCAGGGAGCGTGACGATTAATCAGCGAGGATGGCGATGGCTCCGGGCACGGTTCAGGTTGAATGTAGATGCCGTCGGAGTGCACTCTCACATGCTGCCGTTAAAGTCCTTGGCGTTACACTTCATAGGGCATTTGGCCCTGGGTCTGAAATGTAGATAAAGCGAATTTTTCATCCACAGAATGTAAGCAAGGTCACGAAGGCCATGCAGAAAAACTGGTTCTTGAAATTATTACGTATAGAAATGATTAACCGTCTGCTTTCTGGGCCCACATGGTGAGACGGTGGGCAACCGTGGTACCTCACGCCTCTGGGACTGGAAGCCCCCGCCTCTGTGTGTGTGTGTGTGTGTGTATGTGGTGGGGGGTGGGGTACAGTTTCCACATTGTGGGAAACAAATGTCCCCATAAATTGGTAAAACCTGTTCCTTTTTAGCGTTTGCGGACATTTCTCAAATATTTTTCAGGTCCCTGCAATATGAACATCATTTTTATAAAAATCTGCGAATGCGAAAAAAAATAAAATAAATAAATAAAATAGCCAAAAAATATATTTTTTTTTGGTTACCTATAGTTAAGATTACGGCTGGATTAGGATTAATGGAGAGTCCCACAGTGATTGATAGGAATATATGAACTCCGTGTGTGTGTGGTATGTGCCCAGCAATGGACTGGCATCCCATCCAGGGTGTCCCCTGGCCTTGTGGCCCCTGCTGCCAGCAACAGGCTCCAGGTGTGACCTTGTCCAGGACAATCTGGCTGTGCAGATGCTTCCCTGCCAGACAATGTAGCAGCAGAAGTTTTACTAAAAGTAAAATCCATCCATCACACCCAGAACAGGGTCAGGGGGGGCTGGAGCCTGTACCCAGAGGCATAAGGCACAAAGCAGGGGGCACCCTGTATAGGAATTCATTGGGGGGGGGGCATACAATGAGCTATTTGGAGACACCTGTCCACCTAACTGGATGTTTCTAGGCTACATATGGAAACTAAAAGAGCAGGAAGAAACCCAGTTGGGATTCTGACCCACTATCCTAGCGGTGCGAGGCTGAAGTGCTACACACTATGCTACATTAACACTCTGTCAAGCATAGAGCAAAGTATAAAATACCACATCATGTCTTAAAAGCTTTAGACAGACTCACTGTGATGCATCATGGAAAAATCCTTTCCGCTTATACTTCACCCCAATTAATTTCTACACAAGATGCTGCCTGTTTCACTGCCAAGTTCCTATTTTATGGAATAACTCAAGTGCCCATGTCTGGGATTCAGTCAAGCCTACAGTCAAATCTGACCTATTTAGTTTCTCCTAAAGGTGGCAGTTGGAGTCTAGATACTGCCTACAGGGCAAATAGTGATTCAGGCTGTGGGTTTGGTCATCCCCACGTTAAATGCACTTGTATCTAATGGCCATTCCCTGCTGTTCTGACTGCCTCTGGTCTCCCTCACGGTTGAGTCTATCCCCTAACTTACATCTTTTTTTATTATATATTACTTTTCTCGGCCTATTCCGTGGCATACTTAGTCAGCTTATTACTTGAGGGTGACCAGAACTACTTACCAGAAAAGCTCTTTACTGCTTTTCATTTTCCCCCCTGCTTGGGGGTATCTATCCATGACCTAATATATCATTGGTCGAGGCTGCTGTCCCTCATCCCAGAGCTAGATCGCCGGACCATGGCTGGTCACCCAATCGTGATTGCCCAAGTCATTTTCATTCATTTTTTTGGTATGTCATTTATTACTGGGTTGCTGCTTTCATACACACATTTCCCAGACCTTTTCAGTCTTATATTCCACCCAGATAAAAATGTAGCTGATCTGCTAAAACTTGCATACATAAATGCAATATACTAAATAAAGTTTTACCTGACAAGTTAAAGTAACATTACAGACTCGAGATAAGACGCAAGGCCAAGGTCTCCTAAGGTTCTCTCCATTCCTCTAGACCTGATGGAGCTCAGACTTGCTATAGCATAAAGTATCTATGATTTACTAGTGCTCTCTCTGAATGGGTGGGGTGTAGGTGGAGAAGTGGGAGGCTTCTTTAGATGTGGTAGAGCAGTTCATGTGGGAAAGGACGAGTAGGTTCCTGCATGACTGAGTAGGTGATGTTAGCATGAACCTATAGATTTCCGTAGGCGTGTAGGAAAGGAGGCTGCGAATGATGATGGGCAAGTCCTGTCAGTGCACTGTCAGGGGACACGGACATGACACCAGACTAGTGAGCGCACATGAGATGACTGTCATTCTGTGTGTAAGGGTGGGCAAGGCATGACAGTTGATGCGTGGAAACGGCGCAGTACTGACAAGCTGGGAATGCTGCGGATACATCTCCCGATCTCCATGTTTTGTCAGCTTGAATGTGCGTGGTGCTGGCTTCTCTGAAACCAGGTCTGCTCCGTATCCGGCTGGAAATCATGGATTATTGAAGACGTTTATGCACATTTAATAGGGCAGCAGGTAGCATAATGGGGACGAACAAGGATTTGTAACCTCGAGGTTGCCGGTTGAAGGTGTCTGCTTCCTGTACTTAATCTGCATTACTAGTGAAATCCCTCAGTTAGTCCAAATTTAGAGGTCCCTGAGATACAAAGCCTTAGCTAGGTAACTAACTTTTAATTTCTCAAGAGAAAAACTCCACTTGCATCCTCCGGAATACTTTGCGTCCCCTGCTTCCAAGCTTATAGTTACTCTGTGATGGATATGTGGCGTGGAAGATGAATGGATGGATGGATTAAAGACCCTGTAGAAAACACTACCCAAAACTGCTTCTGCAAGGTTAAATCTCTGCTAATCTTCCATTTTCCAGGAGGACGCACAGAGCGAGGGTAGTCGTTTGCTGCCTGGCTGACTGCCCCGATGGCAGATGTCCCGCCATGTGAGTCCCTCCTGCATGAGTATCTGTCAGGCTAGGTAGCCCCGCCCTCCGCCATCAGCCCTTAGCCAATCACGTGGCTTGCTGTGTCGACTGCCCGCCTCCTGCTTCTCTGTGAGCTGCTGTGTCCATGGCAATAGACTCCCCAGTGCAAGCCATTAATACTACCCCCCCTTGCCGAACACAACTCGTTTGGGTTCTGCTTCGGCGCACTGTAGATTAAGTTTTGCTTTGTTCGTCTCTCATCCCTCCCTATTTCTGTTAGAATAGATATCACAGACTTGAGTAACCATCTCACTGAAATCCCACCTTCATTAACCTTTCTGTTAATTGCCTCCCTGCGATAAAAAAGACACAAAATGCTGAAAAGGGCAAAGCAATAATTTTGGAAGCGATTCAGGCGCGATTGTAGAATGGCCTTGTATGATTTAAGTTTCTATGTTCTCTATGAGGTAATATAATTTTCTGTTTTGCTAATTTCCATATCATGCACCCAACTCTCAGAGTGGTTTGTAACATCCCCATGGAAACAGACATCACCAAAATCACATGTTGGGAAGGGGGGCATCCTTGTTTGAACATATTCTCAGCTGCTGTTCCTGCACAGTGCATATCTGCAGTATTGATCGCAGCCAAACAGAGTTTTGGAAAGCATCTGATCGATAGATCTGCAGACCAACAGGCAATATTTTTATGGGTATGTAAACCAACATGCATCCATCCTTCGTTTTGTTTCTACGGCAGGTGCACAGTGGCTCTTGCTGATCTTAGTTCTGCTGCCAGGATCACAACTGTGCTCTACAGACCAGCGAGCAAGCCGTAATTAACAGCGTAATTATGGAGTCACCATCTCTCTACGCTGGTCCCATCTGGATGCAAGGCATGGTGATTTCCCAGGAATAAAGGATGGGGGGGGGGGGGCGATCCACAGCGGTCTGCCTTTTTGAGGCTGCAGGCTGGCAAGCAGATGAAGAAATGCCTCAAGACCTTAAATAGTCACACTAACATCGCAGGTTCACGTCCGTGTTGAACAAGACTCAACTCTACTGAATAGCGTGAGCGTCAATAGTGCCGAGCTGGCCCTGACACTCAGTGGCCATGCTGGACAGCAGGAAGAGTATCAGCCAAAGTCTTTACCACTAAATAGCTAATTGTTCTGCTAATTATCTGTTTAACTCTGAGATAAAACCTCAGCCTGCCTGTTAAGCTGACTGAACACAAATAGCCTATTATCCCTAGTTGGGCTTAGGCCCATATAACTACCGCCACAGCCACATCTACAAAGGATCCCCTCAGAAACCTGCTCGATCCTCTGCGCTCCTGTATGACATATAAAAAGTACATATCGGTAACATTAGTGCTATAGAGCAGGTTGTTATTGTACAACAGCAAATCAGAGAACTCATTGAAATGCACAGCATACCTTGTGGAGTCGTGTGTATTAGCTAATCATTCTGACAACCAGCTGTATCAGATCTATCTAATTTAATTTTATCTTCATTAAAATAATTATTGCAGCCAGCTGTACCGCAATAACAACTGAAAAAATTTGTGAATTTATTCCAGGTTACCCCATCCTTGTTCCCTATTGAAACAAGCTCCACCCACATAATTCTACAATTGTGTTTCTAAAGTTTTATTGTAATTCTATAATTCTAACTCCTACTTCTCCTAGTAGATATGGTCTCCAGGTACTCAAAGGAACCTGGCAGGCACCAGGACTAACAAAGTGAGGGATCAGGCGGGAACATTGCCGCTATTTGAGACTTTACTGCCTCTAGCCATTTTCTTCCTGTTGTTCAACAGCACCGTGTCCAACAAAAACCTGGCGAACGGCATACATGGTGACTCAGCACGGTTTCTGTTAACTCCAAGAACCTTTCTTTTGATTCCCCGTGGCGCTGGGGAGAAAGGATCTTCTCGATGACCCCTTGACACAGGTCTGGCGTGGGTGGGCAGCATCCAGCCTGCATAACGCCCACACACTTCCCCACCAAGGACCCCCACCCGAAAGGCTCTCTCTAGCGGGGTGACCTCTCAGGATCACCCCGCCCGCTCCAATCCCACACTCACCGTACGCTAAAAAGCTTCTAGGCAGGCAGATGGCAACCTCTGAGAAAAAGAGGCATGTATCACAGGGGCCTCGTCTAGCAAACAACCACTCGGTCCTATATCTGAATGATTCATCTAGAGCAGAGCCAGGCCCCAAGCCTGATTATCCAGGAAGTATTTCAGAATATGTTTTAATTAGTGCTTAATTGACATCTAGAACACCCTGCGAGGTGATTCCCTTTCCAATTTATCACATCGGTGACACGGCAGAATGGAACGCAAATCAATATTCCTGGCGTTCTGCTTGGAGAACGTCGGGAAAAAAGGGGTCCTCTTTGCTTTGAAAGCATTCGTAATGGCAGTGCTTTTTTGGGGGGGGGGGGGGGGGTGTCGGCTCCAGGCCGAAACAAAAAAAAAAAATACCCAGAAAACTCAATCTCCTTTAATTGCCACATTCGTCTTTCACAGGTCACTTCAAGCCTGGCTTTCGGAGAGCTGAGCGGTTTCCAGACAACTGGAAGAATAGGGTGACGAGATCGCTTAGCGTCACGGCACTGCTGAAGAGGGCAGTGTCTCTCCCCTCGTTTACTTTTAAGACGGCAGCGATAAAAACACTCAGTCTATTAAGGCAGCTATTCTGTATGATGGGTCAGGCAGGAGGCGTGTAGTCATGCTAATTGGTCTTGTGATATAAGGTCATTCCCATCAGGGGTTCATGTATTACGGACATGACTCAACAAGAAGGGCCCCCACTTTCAATCCAGTCATACTAATAGGATTAAAGGGGCTTCTGTGCCAGTCTAAGATCTAGTTTAGGGGTTAGCGGTAACACCGCAGTCCTCATTATCGTCAGGACGAGAGTAACATCAGAGCAAAGTGTTCATTTTCGCTTATTTTCAGTATTTCTCTATTCCAACCAAAGGATGTTTCCATCGGAGCACCAGGGGCGATAAATGCTCCGCTGTTTTTGTACTACCCACCGCAGCTAGGACAAGTATCTTTATTGATTCGAGCAGGTTCTTGTCGTCTGGCATCTTCTGCTGACCCCCATGCGCGGAGGGTGGAGGCGTACGACCCCCCTGTGACCACCCCAGCGTGCAGTCCTAAGACCGCGGCCTTCACTGAAGGTCTCTGCAGGTCGGTGGCTTCAGAAGAGCCTGTTGGGGTGGGGTCACAAAGGAGCTTGGGGGGCTTTGAGGAGCAGTAATCTTGCTAAGCCCAGGATGAAGGGAAGATGGTAACTTAGTGAACGCTAGGCTAATTCCTCTCCGTGTGATCAAACCCCCACCCCCTATATATAATGGCCCTTTCTCTTCTGCTGATACCTCGGGGCAGCGTGTGTCCGTCTTCTCTCTGGTCAGCTCTCCAGGTTTCTCTCAGCTTGTAGTCATGGAATGGTGAATTGGCGGTGATCCACTAGAGACTGGGGAACACCTAAACGATCAAAGAGACCCAGTTTAGCCCCTCAAAAGTCCCAAAGGCACAATACTCCAGTAGGACACTAGGGGCACTGTGGGGATATCTGTACTACCCATCTGTACTTCTTCCTTATCCGTCAGACAAGAAGCCATCTGTGAGCACAATGACACCTGCTCGCCGCAATCCTCAGCTGTTTAAAACAGCCTTTGTTAAAATGCAACAAATCAGCGCTTAACTGGGAAATGTTTTTACTGGAGCTGGCAGCCAAACATTTTTACAGAGTTCGCTGCAGAGGCATTAATGTCTATCTTGTGCCTGTATCTATTTTGGAAGAGCTGCAATGACTGGGAGAAGAAGAAAATTGATTAATCTATTAATTAATGGCTCTGTGAGGCACAAAGGGGGGAAAGATGTGCTGGGAGGCGGCCAATGGGGGCGCTACCTCTGCTGAACAATGGTATGGAGAGGGACACAATGCTTTTGATTCAGAAGTAATTGTCTTTCCACCTACTGACATTTACTTGCTTAAAGAGGCTTATCTTTCCTGGTATGCAATATACTTGTAGCAAAGGAAACTAGCAGGTCTTTTGTTAATTCTGTGCTTTATATTTGCACCCAGGGCCCGTCAATCCTATAGGTGACATAGGCAGCTCCAAAATGTTGACTTGCCAGCCAATTTCACTTTGCCTCAGATAGGGGGCGCCGGTGCTGGGTCATTTGTGGAGAACCCCCGTTTCACAAACTTCCAAGGGACCCAGCGCTGGTGCCAGAGGGCTGCAGTCTGGGCAGGTTCTGCAGCTGCTGTTAATCAAATAAGACCCTCAAAGCTGAAAGGCCCAATTCGTTCAAAGAAATAATTATTTCAGTCAGGTACTTTGTATTCAGGCAGAATGAACCAAAAAAAAATAATTCTAAATGTACACTGATTGACCGGGACTGAGGATTTGTGCCTTTTGCCTTTAGATGAACAGATAACGAGTTCGCTAAAATCTCTCCTGCTAAAATGAATAATAGCATTTATCTAATTTAGTCAGTACTTTTTTGATAAGTCAAAGAATTTGTCATTTTAATCCTTCCTCAGTTCCAGCCAAACCAGGCAGACTGATGCGTTTTATGTTGGGCTTGGCACAAGTCAGTCGCCTAGTTTATCTGAGCTAGTCGAACATGTAGGTAGATACTATGTATCATATAAAATGAAGAACATATAAAAATACATATTGGTATCATTAGTGCTATAGAGCAGGTTGTTATTGTACAACAGCAAATCAGAAAACTCATCGAAATGCACAGCATACCTTGTGGAAACGTATATATTAGCTGATCATTCTGACAACCAATTGTATCAGATCTATCTTATTTAATTTTATCTTCATAATATTCATAATTGCAACCAGCTATATTGCAATAACAACTGAAGAATTCTGCCAATTTATTCCAGGTCACCCAGAAATCCTTGTCGCCTATTGAAACAAACTCCTCAGAATTCTACAAACTAAGGTCATTATTTGGTTTCCCCACTCATTAAGTTGACCGTCATGGGCATATTAGAGTGTAATGGGGTTTAATGAGACCGTGCGTTGGCCAACAGTTGTGTAGAATGCATTTGTCACTCATGAAAAGGCTAATTAGGTCCTTAATTCTCTCTCTTTATAGATGGCATAGGCTAATTGATGGGTATAATAGCAGATAGCTCAGCTCTTCTCATTTCCCACTTTGAACTGGACTGTTTATTTTGTCAGTATACAAAAATAGCTTTACCAGTCCGTGAGAAACAATTGACTGAGATAATTTGCAAAACTGTCTGCATTCATATATAATAAGGCTTCCTCATGTCGAAATGTCTGGTTTGTTTTACTTTGGGCGACTTCAAAGGAGTACATCCATCCATCCATTCATTCATCCATCCATCCATCCATCCACCCATCCATCTTCTAACTGCTAATCCTGGTCACTGTCACAGGAAGCCTGGACTCTATTCCCACCAGCACAGGGCACAAGGCTGGGGAGACCCTGAACCGGATGTCAGTTCATCACGCCCAGAAACATAGATTAGCATGCTATCGTTTATAGATGCCTGGTAATCGAACTCCCTGTCTTTGGAATTCCATCCATCCATAATCTGCACCTTCGTGTCCTATTCAAGACTTGCTGGAGGTGCTGGAGCTTTTCCCAGAAGCTACAGGCACAAAGCAGGTAATAAACCAGGATGGACAACCAACCCATTGCAGGGCACAGCTACACGCTGTGGGGAAACCACAGTACCCACAGGGACCCCCCCCCCCCCCCCAAACCACACGGGGAGAACATGCAAACTCCACAGACATGGAACTATGTCAGAGATCCGAACCTGGAGATGTGAGGTAAAAGTGTCAACCACCACACCCCCACACTGCTCCTGTCTTCATGCTTATTAAGGTCTATTAGCTCTATTCGCAGAGAGATACAGAATCGTGGACAGCATTCTTACTTCCTATTCTCTTTTTAATATGAAAATAATATTTTTCCTCCTTTGGTGAGTCTTTTGCGGAGGTGGCAGCAAAGTCCACCTCCACTGGTCAGAGTTGGAGCTAGAAATCGATTTTCTGGTTTGTAAAGAAGACCGACATCAAATTCATGCGGAAATTCGGGGCCTGAGGTCTCTGTTCACCCTCCACAGCTGTCAGCCTTGTAAAGGGTTTGGTAGGAATATCAGATTTTCAGGCTGAAGCATCTGTCACCACAAACTGCACACTGCAGGGGAACGCTGTGATTATGGGATGGTGGCCATTGTGGGGAGTTACTTAATTTACGAAGTATTTGCTAGGCAACAAGAACATCTCCAAAAGTGGAGCAATAGACTTCTTCCCTCTACTGTAGGAAGGGCAATAGTGCCTGCAGCTGTTTCTGTAAATACTTATGAACACCTTTGAATATATCATCCAGAAATAAATGATTTAACACCAAAGACTGGCGAACACATTAGGGAAATGAGAGCGTTCAATTAATTCACACTCTGCGGACAATGGTTGCAGAACACAACGGAAGGCGAGAGCTTGAACAGTGGTTGAGCTTTTAATTACTATGTTAAAAAGAAACACCGCGAGCACTGCACGACACACCGCGCGACTGTGCACTTTGATCCCTTCGGCGGCACTCGGGATCCGGATGAGGCGCGGCGCTGACCGAATATGACAAAGGTTTTTTCTCCGCCGACTGGGGGCTGCAGCGGCCGCTGCCACAAGCCTCCGCCTCTCGGTGCGCGAACACGATCCCTGTCCCTTCCCTCCCCCCTCCGCCATCCCCAGCCTCTTCTCCACGCCTCCCCCCATGCATGACCCTGGCTCCCTACGCCTGTCCCAGTGAAGCTCCGCTCCTTCAAGCAAGTAACTTCAAAACTTTGCCCAAAGGAAGAGGGGAAAAAAAACGATCAAAAAGGGGGATCTGAGGACTTTATTTCTTCGTCCAACCCTCACTGTAGGCCTGCGGTGGGGTGGACCCGGAGCAGGCCGAAACTTAAGGATGTGGATCTGCTATCTTCTGCTGGGTTCGGGATCGTTATCCAGCTTTGTCGGTAGGTCTGGAAACCTGGCTTCGCCTTCGCCGCTTTTCCAAGGGACGCGCTTACAAAGCAGCTGCTACAATTGTTGCCGATCACGCATATAAACGTGTTATTTATTTACACTAATGACTGAAAACACCAGCAGCGACCCTTTGTCCGGATTATGGAACATCTGAGATGTATATCATTCGCGTTGTGACTCCTGCTTGCTTTCTGTTTTTCTTTGATCTAAAGTTTAAAAGACACTTTTTAAGATATAGATCGATGTGTAACTGTTGGTGTTTAGTGTGCACAAGTCTCGTGATGATGTGTAACACAACTGGCAAATATAAACCAATAGTTCCCGTGTTTGAAATGTGCTTTGCGAGGGGACGTGGAAAGGAGCGGAGAGGATCGGTGGATGTGTGTGTGTGTGTGTGTGGGGGGGATCGTTGACAGGGCAGGGTGGTGACAAGTCAATCTGTCCCGTAGCCTTGTCTGTACGTCGGGGGCCTTGGATAGGTAGAAGACATATTTTTTAGCACTGACGCGAAGAGTGAGACTTGGGCTGCCTGTATTTATTTATTGAATAAGATTTTATGTCAGCTCTTACATGTGCGCAGTTTACAAGTGCAGATGCACGCTATGTTTAAACAGTAAATTGAAACGTCTGTGAGTGCATTTAAATTTTTTTTTGCAGTGCATTTATTAACACTAATTTGTTGAGAAACTATAATGTAGTGTTGTTGGATTGGTGAATAATTAAGGCGGATTTCTGGGCGAAAATGGCCATTGAGAGGTTGTGTGGGGGTGGGGGTGTCATATATATATATATATATATATATATATATATATATAATTTTAGGTTAAGGTTTGC
>JAODJX010000034.1:153760-183010 GCA_026776945.1 Isichthys henryi | reverse complement strand
CCCGTCCCCCCAGGCCACACTGACTCTGCAGAATGGTACGATCTAATGCTAATTCATTCAGATTTTCTGGCTTTAAATTTCTCCTTGGCGCAGAGACAGCTACTCGAAAATGCTAATACCAAATGCTAATACAAAAACACGTATAAAGATGCTTCAGCCTGAAGGGAGGCAGGTCCTCCAACTTATATGTCACATGACACACTCGTCACATGACACACTCGTCACTACATTGCAGGCCAGAGTGTCCTGAAAACCCTCAGATAGACACTCCACCTTACCCTCCCCACTACCAAAATGTTTTTATCTGAATGCACTTATGAATACATTTTCATGCTCCATCTGTTTGTTGGACAGGAAACTTTATAGCTTTCCGAAGGTTCAACAGCAGCAGGTGCTGACCATTCCTTCAGAGTTTGATGCAAAATGTGAGACTGAAATCCCCTTTGTGTCTGACTGCGCAGATTCTGCTGCATCACTGGGGAAGTCTGAATCTGACTTGGCTAACTCAACAGACTCCTGGAAATCACCCTGTGGCTTTAAAATTCTACACAAACGTCCCCCAACCATTTTTCTCCAATTGCTAATTATATGAACAACAAAAAGGCCAAGAGGTACCGCCTCCAACATTGTTGTGTCATACCAGCTTAAATTGTTTTACATGCAGATTTACGTTTAGAGCGACGGGGGCAGAGGGAGCACTGGCAATAAATAAATTTCCCCCTGATTTTCCCTGATGGTAACGCTAACTTAGCTAAATCGTACTTATACACGTGACATGGGTCAAACATTTGACTCTGACGGGCGGGACTTGGCCCAGGAACAGCCTATTGAGAAATCCTGTCCTACGGCAAGTGACTCCCTCAACATGGCTGTAAATTTCGCCATGGGCCGGCCTTAAACGCCAACGCTAAGTTCCACTGAAACATGCCCGGCAGAGATGCTCCGCAAAGAGGTTCTTAAACACTTCCTGGCGAAGCGTGAGCTTGTGGCGACAGGCAAAAATCAGAAAATAAAATATGCCTCCGGACTACAAAACTCAAAGGCTGGAAGAATTCCTCACCTCGTGTCTCCTCTGCTAAAAATAACAGAGCAGGTGTGGGCGGGAACCCCCCCATAGCTACAGAGGGGTAGGCCTTGCACTGCGACAGCGTTCGTTAAATTCCAGCTACGTCTTCCTCGTATTTTCTGCTCGATAGTTGGCTAATAGCAGAACTAAAGCCGCTCCACAGTCGTACGACCCAGTGCAGCAGATCCAGAAGACACATTTTCATTTGTTACTGAAACCGAGGCTGTAGTTTTGGTTTCAACACTGAAACCCCCACCCATGACACATACACACACACACACACACACACACGATATTCTCATAATATTGGTAGGAACATGCTACCATCCATACCCAAACCTACGTTCCTTGACTGAAACACAACAAACGTGCGATGAGACCATGTAAACCTCACCTGTTATAGGTGGGAGGGAGTTAATAGGTACATGACAAAGGAATATTTTTCATGCCAGGTCTGCAGTGACCATCAGAATCCAATTGTAGAGGTGCTCACCTGCCCACAGAAGCCCGTCTCGGTGTCAGAAGACAAACACGTTTTCCCAGCAGCAACAGCAGGGTCAGAGTTCAAAAGGCCATGAGCCACTGGGAAAAGTGCGGTCCTGCTACCGGCTACCTCTACACCGCAGGCAGCCGGCAGCCCCGCCCCTCACAGGGTGCTCCCCAGAGATTTATCTAACTGAAGATCTGTGGCGATAACGTGGCAGCCAGTACACCGCACGGCCCGGGCAATCACAGCTGTATCTCGTATTTGCCGAGCTGTGAATAAATTGCATCGATACGCAGACGTGCAGGCGACTGGTTCTGCTTTCGTTTTATCTGTTTGCCTCCGATCCTGCTATTGCCGGGGGGGGGGGGGGGGGGAAGGCAATTAAGAGTAATTGGATATACTTTAGCAGTTAAAAGGAGCAGAGTGTGTGGGTGGGATTCCAGGGCTACAATTACAAGCGGGAAGCACCTGCAGGACCCCCACAGGTAAACGGGCATCTTCCAGCAGGCAGTGTTCTCAGTCGCGTGGCCTATTGTGTACATGTATAACGACACTACAGCAATAGAGGTGTGTGCTTTAGCAAGCTAAAAGCCCTGTGAGGAACCTGCAGGACAAAGGTTCATCAGAAATGACAGCACAGAATGATCCAACAGCATTCCCCTTATCCTAGGTTTGCCAGGCCGTGATGTGTGACTCAGATGATTAAGCTTCTGTGCCTGTGATTGGCAGGTTGCCAGTTTGAATCTTGTGCTTTGCGGAGTAGTAACATCTCCGTTGGGCCCTTGAGCAAGTTCCTTAACCCCCAAGGTTTGTTCTCACCTCTGTATGTGTGTGTATGTCTTTAAAAAGGAGAACGAGATGGGATATTAAAAAAAAAAAACATTGCAATCTGCCTAATCTCATATTTGTATAAATAAAGGTTTATTTCAAAATGTCACAGTGTTGATAACATTACATCCAAGCTGATTATATGGTGACTTACATTAGCAGCACACTTCCTTTCAAGCTATTCTCCCCCAGCGCTGGATCACATAGGTCTGTTTCCAGCTAACATGGCATGTCCTCCATCCTGGTCACTTAGCTGCACCTTCTGGCTCCTGACAGAGAAACGTCAGACGTACCTCAGTACTGCCATGGGGTGGCAAACATGGGGTGGCAAACCGACACCCAATTGAGATCAGATTAGGGGAAGTGCTGAGCTGGTCTGACTGGGTGCTCCTCTCCATCTCTGCTCGAACCTGGAGCCATGCCAGGCCCTAGAACTGACAAGATAGGGCTGCTGTTGTTGTCCCTCCAGAAGGAGGCCCTGTCAAGCCCCAGGCTGCGGGCTCGGGGCTGGGCCTGCTATCTTTTTGTTCCCCAGGTCGGCTTGTGTTTATTTTAGTAACTTTTAATCTGATAGGAGAAACCATAAACACACAACAGGTATTCAGCCTTGCGTATTTTGACGCACAGTCATGGGAAAGATTTTTGCAGATTGAAGTCTTCATTTTGCCTAACCACGGGCTGGAGGGGCAGTAGGGTTTAGTGCTGGGCAGGGGTGGAAGCCAAAGGAGCACGTTTGATCAAATGGTGTTATTAAAACAAAAAAATACATGTTCTCTTTAATGGCCGCCATGCACACAATTCTGCGTTCCCAAATCTATTAAGACACACGAAGCAGCCACGTTTTTAAACCCATAAAACGGTGCCAACTACTGTACTACCCTGGCTCATGCTGAGTGTGGCCTTGTGCACATGACATTACCCAGCATGCATCTGGAGGGTAGACCTGGAAATTTGGAGGGAAGACATTTTCTACCTTTATTACTCATCAGGCTGGGGGGTGAGGGGCATCACAGAGATTTCTATGGCAGTAAAAGCAGCTCACACCTGCCTCACTGTTGACTCAAATCCTTTCACCAATATCTAATCACCCTGCTGCAGAACGTTGATAAATAGGCACATGTCTCATACAGGAATGAAGCACCATGTTAAACACACAGATCGTTATCCCTGGTTGCGGGGGGGAGGGGGGGTGGCTGATGGGCAGGTTAATGGTTAAGAGAGGGGCTGAGGTATATATCGCGCCAAAAGAAGCCTGGCAGCCTGGGTCCAGGTCAACTACCTAATATATAGTCTGGGTTCAGACCAACCACCAGGCACACAGCCCAGGTTCAAACCACCCACCTGACAGAGCCTGGGTCCAGACCAATCACCAGACACACATCCTAGGTCCTGATCACCCATATGACACATGTAGCATGGGTCCAGACCAACGACTCAACACACAGCCTGGGTCCTGCCCACCCACCCAACACCCAGGCCACGTCCAGACTAAAAACCTGACTTGCAACCCAGGTCCAGACCAGCCACCTCACACACAAACAGGGCTCAGACAACCACCCGACACACAGCCCGGGTCCAGACCAACCACATGACATAGCATAGGTCTAGACCATTCACCCCACACAAAGCCTGGATGCAGACCATCCATCCAACACAGCCCGGGTCCGGACCTTCCATCCGACTCAGCACTTCTAAACCTTCTCAGCTTTATTTTAATAATAAAATCACTCATTTTGTGATTTGAATATTTCAGCTGCAGCATCAATGGCGCAGTTACACCACTGATAACCACGTTCACTCAGAGACAGACTAATCAGAGAGAATGTTAACGCCACATCTTGGTCCTCATATCTTCCGACGGGTCTTCAAATCCATGAGTTATGGTGCCAATTTAGCCATGACAGTATTATCAGGGAATGTCACCAATGTGCAGTGCCTTTGCTATTTATCCAAAGAGGCAGGATTCTACCCGTACTATCAGCTCAATGTTGGGGAGGACGAATGATGTGCCCTGATGTCAATCACAATTCTGACCACTGTGTTGCATCACTGCATTCATGCAGGAAACCGAAGCCCAAACACTTCAGATATGCCTCCCAATCAATCATTTATGCAGCATATTTCTTCTCCTTTTTGACACTTGAAAGGCGTTTGGCTCATTAGAGGAGAATGCTTGCATCTATTGTTGGTTATTCAAGTTGGAGCAACAGGAAACCCACAAAACCTCAAAGTGCCAGATATTACCCAAGAGGAACTAAACAGATTCACGAAAGATTTATGGATGAAAATATCAGAGAATCGTAGGGCATGAACAACCCTGCCGACAGATATACTCTATAAGTATAAGAATCACTCCAGGCAGGTTGGGAAACAGAGACACACGTGATACATCCACGGGATACGGGTTTCCGAAATAGGCAACGGACCGGGAACTAAAGCACAAAATGAATCGGAATTAAGTCAAGGAAGGGAAGGATGGACTGTGGGAGCAGAACATCAGCATCTGTGTGTGTGGTCTGGTATCTTCCATCAGGTCTTTATCTACCTGAATATCACAGTGCGCTCTGTTTGTTCACTGATACCATTTTCATCCATTTAACTTTACACTAAAAACACACTGAATTTATCCCAATGCACTTTACTTCACTCGCTTAGTGCACTTGCAAGTGATTTGGTTTATTGGCTCCCCTTGTAGACGAATGCTGACGGTTAGTGCGCTGATCATAGACTCTACCAGTCACTGTTTTTTACTGAACATGGTACATATCCTGAATTTTTTTAATAGTAAAACATCCTGCTGCAGAAAAAGATAAGTCACTAGCTCTGGAGAGTGACGAATGCTGATTATGAAATTCAGTAGAATCAAAGGTGTTAAATGACAGTGACGGCTATTTATGACAGGGGGAGACCCAGCAGCCAAATTTCTGTCCTTGGTGCAGGGAGATATAGAGCTCATACACTGTCAGAAAAAAGGGTACAGTACAGGCACAGTTATATACCCCAAGGTACAAACAACATTAATACCCTAAAAATGTTCCTTAGAGTCAATTTTGTACGCTAAAAGGTACACAGCGAGTCCTACAGCGAGGATAGAATAGGCAGACCCTTGAGGGTACAGCCCCAGAAGTAATTGTACCCTCAGAGGTACAAACTGCTCCTTTTTTAATCTGACAGTGTACCTGTCTGATCGCACCATGGTCGAGTCAAGAATTTGATGGGAATCCATAGCTCTCCATCTGATCCGACCCCAAACAATGTGTATCGGGCTTCTGGAACTTTCTTACTGGATAGGCCAGACTCCTGCTGGAAAAACTGTCTATTTTCTGAGGCCTGTCGGTCAGTTTTCCCCAGGACCTGACTGGCTCAGTAAGAGAAGAAAACATGGGTCGAGGTTGGTGGGGGGAGCAACTTGGATGGAGAGAAGACAGTGCTGCGGGAGACTGACAACCCCTACCCCCCCCACACCATCCCTGCAGCTTTCTCTCTCTCTCTCTCTCTCTCTCTCTGGGAAAAGCACACACTCGCACATGGTGGATCCACACTGAGAGGTTGTCTCCGAGGGGCCTGGCCGCAATTAGGGGAGGAGGTAGTTGACAAATTAAATCAGCATGCCACCTGCACGGAAAGGCACAGTGACAGCAGCTTTTCAAACACGCTGGGACCTATCAAGATGTGTGTCACTGCACGACAATGGAGAGCGAAGGCAGGCCGGAGATAGCACAGACGTGCAAACACACATGGGCACAGATAAAGGCGGGGAGAAGCCAGAGGCTGCTGCACAATCCACAGGTGTGGTGTGCAGAGCCCAGCGGGAACCTGATGAGAGAACCCTCGTTATGACATAACTGCATCATTAGGATTAACAATTACGCGTATTGTACTGCTAAATGAAACTAATTGGTAGTCACTGTGCAGGGCACTCTGCTGTCATTAAAAGCTCTCCAATCAGGAGGACATTCTTTGGAACAACCATAATGGCATGTTGACATTGCCCCGAACGTGTAAGATCGATGTGCGTTTTTTATTTTTTTCTGAAGGCTCACAGCCGTGGGCGCGTGACAAGGTCGCGGGACGAGGCGGGGTGCCGGCCGGCTGGCACCGGAGAAAAGGGACGGCAGGGCAGGCATGCGGGGACTGCTGATTCACCCTGGAACCGGCAGCAACTACTCATTCCCGATGCATTTCCTGTTTTGCTTATGACCGTTCCCCGGAGTCACCAGTGGCAGGGGCATTCCCCTTCCAGGTGGGGGTGCTGCTCAGCCTCCGGCTCCCATGTTCCCACTCACAGAGTCACAGAGCCAGAAAGCCTGCTTAGAATACCCAGCCGTTTATTATCTGGCTTCGGAGGAGGTAGGTGGAAAAAAAAAAACACAAAACAAACTAAATAAATCCCAAGAACCCTCAGCATCAGATTTAAGAGAGAGAAAGAACGTAATAATTAAATCACCCTAATTACAAGCCCTGCCCTTTTCAGGATGGCTCTCTCAGTGGGCTGGTGGGAGGGGGGGAGAGTGACTAAAGCCCCTTCAAAATGGCACTAATCAATCAGGGCTTCCCCAGTCATCACTCCATCTCAATCCGGCCCTGAAAGACTGACTGACACCCCTCAGACCCGGCATTGTGGTTCCGGACCGATTAGGGCTTTGCCCGGCCATTAGAGGCGCGGCCCGAAGAATTGCAGGGTTAAAGGTTCTTTTTTTTTTTTTAATCAACATGCTCAAAGTTCTGGACACCTGCTTTTCAAATTGATGCTTGCCCCCCCCCATTTCATTCTTTCCTTTTTTATTGCAGTTTGGGTGGAGAGGGGGAGGGGTGTCTCAATTGCGTGCAGCGGGTAAGCAAGGCCGGCGGTGGTGGTGGGGGGGGAAGGGGCAGTGATAAAGTTTGAAGGGGAGGCTTGGCCCCACGCCCGAGGCTGCAGCCATTGTGTGGACAAAAGGGGGACGCGGGGCAATTTAAGTTGGCTCTTTACATGCACAGCCAGACGGCGCAAGCGGGACATCCTGCCAGCAAACACGGGGCAGAGAAAGGAACGGGGGGGGGGGGGTGGCTAAAAGAGATAAGCCCGTCAGATTCGGCATTTTGGGGAGGAGGGGTTCGAAAAAAATAAAAACACTGCGTAGGACGAGCTGCCGGGATTCACCATGTTTGTGTTGCGTGGGGGGAGCCACACCATCTATCCTCAAACGTAGCTAGAAAAATCCAAATTACAGTAACAGGGGGGTCTCAGGTAGGGATGGGGGACATGGAGAGGAATAAGGTTTGGGGGGGGGGAGCAATCTATACTGAGGGGGGGCATTTCCCTGGGGATGGGGATGCTCATATGGTTTATTCAGTACTTTTAATTTCTGAAGGAACTCTGCAAATTATGCAAACACAGATGCTGGGCCCAAACGGACGGAGGCTGTCAGGTCACCTAAATGCTTGGCCCAGGAACCAGATCTCTTTCAGTGCTTAACAGCATAAATGGTTTACTTCCTGCTCCATCCTTTACATCTGATGGACATCACATGCTTACAATATTTGATGCATCATATCCCATCGTTTAAATATTGTCTGCCTTGGAAACAAACTCTGCAGACGCTTATTAACAATGGGAAAACAACCAAATGAAGCATTCAGTCTAAACTCCACCTTAAATCAAATGGGGAAAAGCACTTTTTAATTAGCTTAATTTCTTAAAAAATGGGACAGTCTTTTCTGAAAATCCCTCTTCTAGCCACAGTAAAAAATGCAGAAAATAATAAGTGCCTGCAGCTTGGAGGCTCTCCCAGCGCCGCTCCACTTGCCCACGCTCCTCTTCGGGGTCACGCCACGCTACCTGTGCTCCCCCCATTTTTTCTGTCCCTAACATCCCCGTCTAAGCCCCTCGAAATAATTTTTACTTCCCGACCGGGCAGAGGGCAACGAAAGAATCGACCCTCGCATTACGGCGGACGTATTTGCAAAGTGCGCCGTTAAACTCAGAGACTTTATTTCGTTCTCTCTGGAGACGTGTCGCTGTGCGTTTTCCTGGTTTGGCAGCTGTGGCTTTAAGCCCTGTGACGACATTCACGCTTTCAGGAAAAGGCCACTCCATCAATGCAGAACAATGCCATATTCTGACAAAAGTCTAAAGACATTTTTGTCCCCCCCCACCACCACTTCTCATCCCAAACAGCAGCTTCCTCTCCATGTAAGCCCAAGTGCCTCCTTGGGATGGGTTAAAGCCACTTTTACTCTCCATCCTTTCTCTCCCCTTTCTTTCATTTCTCCTCTGGCTGCTTCGGTGGGTGTGTTAACCATTGTGTGCCCATTTGGGCCCGACGAGTCACTCGGGATCATTAAAAGCGGCTCCGACCTGCGGCCAGATCAAAATAATCAACTGGAGGGGTCACAGGCTAATGAGGTGAAAAGGGCAATGAAAAGGCCCCCCTCGATGATGCGCCTCTAAAGGCAGGAGACAATAGGCAGGGCAGGAGAAGCACCCATCACAAAGAGCTTATATGGGTATGCCCACGTGCGTGTTTATATGTGTACACCTGTTGGGGTTTCTGTTTGTCCCTTTGAACGTTACTGTGTATAAGAAGCAGTCCCTGTCGGGCACGACAACAATGGTAATTCAACAATGGTGGCCGGTCTTGGTGGGCGGGGCTTGGAGGGCTCCTCCAATCACGGGTGACGACACTGTCACGATCTAAAGTCACGCCCTTATAAAGGCACACATTCGTGTTAATGATACGATGACACGTGGTCGGCAGATTTCTGTCTCTCAGGGCAGGATGGGGTCATCACGGGGAAACAGGATCTGAGCAGGGTTCGAAGAGTTACCTTTTAAACATCTACTAGGATGTCATTTAAAACCCCTATCAATGTTTTCATGTTTTTAGCAGACTTACTTGTCCAAAGCAAAGTACATTGTTGGAAAATCCAAAGAGCGCAGAATCAGCCAGCATCTAGCACTTCTGCATGGAGCCAATGGTTAAGGGCCCAACATTTGAACTTTCCTTAACCTTCCCGCAGCTACACGCAGCACGAATGGTGCTCTTTTAAACTCAGAGACTTTATTGTTTTCTCTTCCTGCAGAGGTGTTTCTTTGATTGTGCAGCCCTGGCTTCTTTTGACCTCATGTCTGGAATGAAATGAGCCATGGTTCTGTACATTTGGGGAATTCATATGTTTGCGGAATTCAAACCCATAACCTACCGGTCACAGTCTCCTAACCCACTGAGACACAAACCGCACCATTAGACGGGAACAAATGCATAACAAGAAAAAGAAATATACATTTTTTTCATCCATCCATCCATCCATCCATCCTTCTTCTAATGACTTATCATGGTCAGTATCACTGTGAATATACATTTTTAACAATAAAAATTTTGTACAATAGTCATATTGGCCTGGATATAGTTTCCCAGCATCCTACTGGTGGGGCACAAATTACAAAATTCCGTTTACAGTAAACGGCATGACAGCAGATTGAAAGCCACCCTTAAGCTGCATTAAGATATTTGAATGACAGTCTTTATTGTGAGTAGTTACAGTGACAATGGGCAAAGCAGAACTGCTAACAGTGTCTATTGTCAGTAAACACTTCAAACGGTGGACCAGCTCTGGATAAAAAGCAGGGAGGGGTGAGGTGCATGCTACAGGAATCGGGCCGACGTGGGTGCCTGTCCCGGCCCGCCCGGGCTTGCAGGGAGACTGCAGGGGGCTCCCATGGGGACTGCAGGACAGTCCCATGGGGGAGATGGAGGAACATAGTGCAAGAAGACGGGACGGATGCACGTGCACTTGCTGAAGCAGTGCATGCTGGGTAGAGGGGGTAATTATGGCTGGCGGGGCAGCATCAGCAACACACAAGCTGTGGGATAGTTCCATACACTAAGCAGGCCAGAGCACATCTCCAGAGACAGGGAGAGAGACGCTGCTTAGATAATAACCTGTTCTAATGGCTTATAGGGTAAAGGTTTCTGGGATATTTTAGTATCTCTTAGCATTTTACAGTGAGAAGCAGTAGGTGTGGCTCCTCAGGTACCCAGAGCCCCGGGGAGGGGTGACATTCCCAGGCAAATGCAGAGAGTTCCACCCTGAACCAGCCAGAGCGGCAGAAAGTTTCTTTTGCATGTGCTATGGGGTTGCTTAAATTTTCAGCGGGGGGGTTCCGAAATTAAGGGTTTCCCCGTCATGCGCTGGTCGCCACAGTTCAATTTCATAGGGGTAGCTACAGCACCCCCAAGCCTCTCCCTGGCACCACCTCTGGAACCAGGTGAGGTCATTTTCACCCATTCATCTTCCAACTGGTTCTCCGTGACAGAGTTACGGAGGGTCTGTCGCTCATCCCAGCAAGCACAGGGCACAAGGCTGGCGATAATTCTGGACAGGATGCCAGTCCATTGGAGGGCACTTGCTATTCGTAATTTAGAGACACCTATTCAGCTAAAACACACGTCTTTAGGCTAAAGAAATTAGAGGATAATCCATGGAAGCACAGGAAGGACATGCACACGCTGGCCATAGGCGTGAGACAACAATGCGACCTCCAGAGTCACTTTGCTACCCTGTGAGGCAAATTCACAACAGAAAAGCATCCCCGAATGATTCAGCTGCATCGGAGAGGATCTGCACTAGATTCTTGGCCAAAGCCGAGCTGGTGACGCGACCCTGGAGATGCGAGAAGCCCCCCTTCTCTTGCTGAGTTTTTCTACCCAAACAGGAACTTGGGGGGCCAGGGGGCGCGTCTCTCAGCGTGTCATTTAGGTCCTACCCAGCGGGCATGAATGCGGTGGCATGGATGTATATAAGCTTTGGGGGGAACCGAGCGTGGGGTCATGCACTGCTGTTTACTGTACACACTGGTGAAGCTCATCTCATTGATTTTCACCACAACATGCTCCCGACAGCAAAACACCAGGCTGAGGAATTATTCCCTTACGCAGCATAATATTATAAACAAGGCGATGAACGTTATGATGACGAACGTTCACTCCAAATGCTGCAGTTACAGGACAGACTGTAAATAAACACTAACGTATTAACGGCTCATGCACTCCATATCTATGAGTAACACAGGTACCAGGTAATTATTTTAGCCAGAGAATAATGAAATTGTTTTATCCCCTAGTTTTTAATCACGGTGGGGTTGCAGTCGGCCTGGAGCCTATCCCAGGATGGACAGGTATGTGGTAGAGGAACACTCTGGGCACACACAGATTTTAGATATTTTAGACACATTAATTCCCCTGACCACAAAAGGCAACGAGAACATCATAAAAGGCAAAATAAATAGCTATTGTGTGTCACCTACAGAAAAGCAATTAAAATTCCTCATATTTCACAAATCAAGCTTCAATAAGGTAACATTCAAACATTCATCACCTATAGCTGCTTTTCTTTGTATCCTGCCACAGGTTTTGGCACTTTAGCGTAAACAATCGCACTCGTCATCTGACGCCATTCAGGAGCGTAATTCAGTGTTTGCCTGGCCCTCGACGTGGCGCATTAATGAAGTGCGTCTCTAGTTCAGTTTCCATGCGCCCGTACCCCTATCCCGTGCGCGTGAAAAGCACAGGGGCTGCGGGAGCGTCAATCCCCAGGTGACAGCCAGGGATGAGGATGGGCAGGTCGGGGGATCCACTTCAGAGGCAAGACCGCCCCTCTGTAATGGGGAGCACACGAAAGGGGAACCTCGTAGAAATTGTCTCAAAATAAAGGGGGCAAAAACCCCCACTACAACAATAGAGCATCCTCAGTACCGGCCTCCGGTCTCACCTCTTCAGACTGCGCCCCCCTTCAACCAAATTAAGCCTCGGAACAATTATTCTGATCATTAGGCTGATATAAGCTCAGTGTCACAGAAGCGCAGTGGCCTGCAGTTTAGCAGAGGACAATTAGCTGTTCGCCTGGCATAGAATTACCCTGTAAATTGAGAACGCGCTGTCTAAAGGTCTGGGAGAATAGGGGGTGAAAGGAAAGAGAGAGAGGGAGAGAGAGGGAGACAGACACTCAGAGGAGAAGGAGGGTAAAGGGGGAGATTAAAATTGTTTGAATTAAGTCCACGATCTGCTTATCCATCCATTATTCGGCACAAATCAGGCCTTTGTTTGGCCTGCTGTAAAGGAGTGTCAATCATCTCGACCTGTTTTTTTTTTCTTCTTCTTCTTCTTCTTTTTTTTGTACAACGGGAGAATTTATTATGAATTTGCTCCGTCACATAATGAGAAGCCTGCGCACAGAATGGCCGACGGGGACCGGAGTTAGCCATCACCGGGCCACTTGCGCTCTGGACTGACATCAAAGTGCCAGGGACGTCCAATCAGATTTGTCTTACAGGCATTACATGATGAATACGGTGTGGCCGGCCCACAAAAGCGTCTTTGTGAGGCCCTGAGCAGGGGCCTATTCACGGCGCGCAACAGCCAGCCAGAGTGGAAGTAAATGGCAAAAGGGTCCCGCGAAGCGTCCAAGTTGGGCGTCCACAATAGCTCATGCAAATGACCATGCCCCAGAGGAGTGCAGCGAGGAGCCCTGCTCGAGCGTCTGAAGTTCAGGGCCCATTCAGCGGGGAACTGAAGTGGCAGTCAGAACTGTCGGGCTCAGAGCATTCAGCTTCTTCAAGCAGAGAGGGATTACTCTCCCCCCCCCTCCCTGGGCCTCAAAGACAGAAAAAAACAGGAGTCTAAAGACTAACTTTTTTTGTATGAGAGCATGCCAGACACAAATCCTGAAGGCCTGGTGCAGTGGGGGCTTCCAGGACACGGTGGCGACGAGGGTGCTCTAATTTGCTAGAGCGGCCTCCTGAAATTAACTTGCACGAGGGGGAAAGACCAAATGAATCTCAGGCCTGAGGCGGAGGAGAATGGCGTCATAAGAGGTTCCTCAGAAGTGGTCCTGAGGCGGGATCCAGGAGCCATGTTTCCACAGCCGGACCTGAGCGCCCGCCAAGCCTGGATGCCGATTCCGGTCCGGCGGAACGGTGTCGGCCCCAAGCGAGCTTTCACCAGCCGCTCATCAGTTCAAACTGAGCCTTGACCGCGAGGGATTGGGGGTCAATCAACAGGGAGAGGGAGGGGGACCCGCTAGGCAGAGCACTCTGATTGGACCCCACATCTTCGGATGTCCTTCCCTGGGCCTCACTTCATCATCATCGCTATGCAGCCGCCCTGCACTGCTCCACCACCCTGTGTTTGCTGACATCCCTGAGGGCATCAGCACATTATAGATTTGTCTGTCGGCCAAAGTGTTTCCCTCAATTTTTTTAGCGGCTGTTTAAAAATTAACAGCCCTGTCGCAGACTCCCAAGGCCGCCCACCGTTGCCTCCTCTGTCAGCTCGCACCCGTAATAAATCGACCCGGCCCATTTGCCATGCCATGACACGTCAGGGGCCCGCTTGTTCTAGGAGGGCATGAGATGGATGGCGCCGGTGGATGTAGCAGAGTGGGTCAGTTTCTGCTGGGGCTGGTGTGAGCCACACTCAAAACTTGCTGTACTAGAGTCTCATCACTTCAGTCAAAATCGCACATACCCTAATCGCCCACAATGCAGTTTGTTCTCCAGCGGTGGTCCCTACTATCAGATTCGAGTTTTATTACCTTTCTCTGCTGAGGACAGGCCCTTAACTCAGTAGACTGGTGCTTCAGGCTGATAAGTAATACTCTGGAGTGGTAGCTGACTGATATTCATCACCCAGTGTCCTTGGAAAATACTGTATTCCATGAAACACAGCTCAGAAATAAATAAAGAGTGAAACAATACAGGTTCAATTTCTCACTTATAAATATCATTATCTTAGAAATATGTATTAGTTTTGGCAGGTGCTTCTATACAAACTGATGCACATTTTGAGAAACAAGTGCCAGACAATTGAAAGGGCCTTGCTGACTGGTCCAAGGATGGCATTACTTGGCCAACCTCGGGTTTTGAGCTAGTGACCTTCAGATCACAGGCACAGCACAGGAACTATCTGAACCACAATCCACCCCTCTGTGTGGCGACTCTCATTAGGAGAAATCGAATGAAGATGGATGGATGGATGGATGGATGGATGGATGGATGGATGAGCTCTGCAAGGTTATTTAAATGGTGTACGCTTACCACACGCAGCGGTGAGTGTCACAGTTAAATAAATGCATTACAGACTGAGGGGAGACTCATTCTTATGACTGTCCTCATTTTGCATGCAGTCACCGTGGCAGAGGACTTGCACACTGGCTGGGTCGCGGCCTCCACACCAAACAGGCATTTAACAGGACTCACCAGACCAGCGCAGGTGTGGGCCCATGATTGCACCTCCATACACGTCCAGTTCCTCCTGTCCAGCCGTGCCTTTGGGTTCCAATGGTATCATACCCTGGACACCCCAAATATAGGTTTGATATCCATAGATTACAGAGCATCGACACTGTCTGACTTTCATCAGCTGACTCTTCATGACAAAGAATAGTTCACACAGATTGTTACATTATTAAATGTACAGCTGCTAATATATTAAAGTGGACTCCTGATATGAACCCTACTTTAAGTGGATAAAAGATAAAGCTCATACATCTTTGGAGTTACAAAATTTAAAAATCAGTCATGATCATGGACACATAACAGGTAACATGCTAGAGTTAGTACTCTATAACTTGAACAGAAAACAACTTTATCAGCCTCCAACAATATGTAAAGGTGTTTAAGTGTCATTTAATAGCATTTAAGAATTTGAGTTCCAATCACTGACCGCGCAGGTTGGGTGACTTGATGGATGGATGGATGGGTCGATGGATTGATAGAAGGAATTATTTGAGTATTTTAGTAAAAACCTGGTGTAGATTCCACTACTGAATCACTCTCTCGTGCCGTCGCTCCATCTTACACTACACGGTACCTATTTAACCGAGGAATCACAGAGCGCATCAGATTAACTTCTCAGCGGCCATTAGCTTTATCCACTTTGCATTTAGTTTTCATTTAATCATCTGGCAGATGCTTTTATCCAAAGCGACACAGGGGATACGAGCACGCTGGTACAGTAAAAAAGTCAGGCGAACAAGTTAAAAACGGTGATAAACAGGCAAGCTGAAACAGGACCCGCTATCGCGTTTTTAGATGATTTTAAAGTAGATGGTAGGTTCAATATCTTTATATTCCTCACGTTTATAGAAAGAAATTTGGTACTAAGCACTGCTCCCGTTTATTTAACATACTACTGGAAATTTTACACACAAGCATATATCGATGGTGTGCGGCGCGCGGCTATCAATAGACTGCAATTGAAACATCACATCTTTTAACACCAGCGTTTTTTCCTCGACGTGAAGAGAAAGGGTATTAAAATACATATCATCAGACGTAACATAAAGGGGTAGCCCTCCTTTTTCCTGCCTCTGTTATGTGCGGACTCCCGGGGATATTGGAGACTATATAAAGGAATGAGTAATTTCCCCCATTAATCACTTGTTGGAATGACGGCGCGTTTAGGGCCCACGCGCTGGCTGGACGCGAGCCATCAGCCAATGGGCGCAAGCGCGGATCCGCCGCTGAGTGCGGGCGCGTGGCTCACACCTGCAAGGAAAAGCATTAAGGCGAAGGGAAGGGGGTGCAGGCAATAAAGTGGCCCGGCTCCGCATGCTTTATCTCCGGAATGATAAAAACGACTTCGGGACACAGGGACAATAGAGCGTATAATGACTAACCTCACAATGGAAAGGCTCAGCTGCGTGTTAATGCACAGGGAAGTATAATATTGTGTCGCGAATGATGCAACATAATAAGTAATGCGTCAGGAAAATGTTTAAATTACTCTAATTGTGTATGCGCATAATATATAATATGGCATATAATTGAAATTTGAAAATACAGTTGCAGCATGCAATATATAGTTTAAATCTGAGGACATACTGTATTTAGTAGGCCTACCAGTAATAAAGTACGCAATTTGTAAACAGAAAGTGGTAGAGTGTAACGTCTGTTAATCTGCAAGTTTGTTTAGTAGAGATCGAAACTTTTATCTTTCATTTTATACAAAAAGTTAGAATCATAGTTAGAATAAGAATCGTATTAATGTATTCATACATTAGAAGTGAGCACAAGCGAGCTGCGTCTGTTGTGGGCGTCCCATAAGTCGCTGAATCGGTCACCTAAAATTACGAGATTGACATTGTGCTTATGTATGTGTCCACACATTATTTTTGTGAGGTCTCCCCTTTTGAAGCCTCTTTCATTTTGTTTGCAAAGCTAAAGCCGCAGGTGAAATCCAATTCGTTATTTTTTGTCTGCTTCACTGGCTTTGACAGCGATGTTTATTTACAATAAAAGGCACGCATAATACGTATAATGAGGCGCAAAGTCGCCAATAATAGCGTGCACAATAGGGTGTTGTGATCCCCATTTCGGGGGAGATGGGCTGTTTGATTGGGTTATGAATGCGTGCTGAAAAACGCAGTTGGGGATACAAGTTGGTCTGCAACACAGGTTTTATTTAGATTGATCTTAATCGGGCAACAACAATTTTGACCCGGAGCATTGTCCCACTGATTCGTCTGAACGGTATTTTAACGTAGGTTCACTCTTTGAAAAAACTGAATAACGCCTCCCCCACCTTTGATTTATTGGTTGTTAAAGGGAAAGGATAAAGAGGAACAATGGCTTGCATGAAACTTAATATTAATCTTTCCGTTCACAATGCAAACAAAGCGCATTGCATGTCGCACGTCTTTTAATAGATGGCTTGGGCCGTTTTGCACAGCTGCGCGGGCCACGTTTTCTTGGATGCATTAAAACATGAGCAGTTCTCGTCTTTTTAAAACGTTTCCAACACATATGCCACAACGAACACCATGAGGCCACAGTCGTATTTGCTATGGTACTTTCAAGATTGCTGGACTGCCCACGCATGAGCTATATAACAGGCTACTGGGTGGAAGTGAGCAGTGACTGGTAAACTTTACACCTGATCCCTAAGTTGACGGAAATAACGTGTTCAAGGCCTGTCAGGTCCTGCAGAGATCCCACCACACGCCGCTTCACCAGCATCAGGTTGTCTTAAGCCTGTTGGTGGATGTGTTGTTTGGGTGGGGATCTATTCCACATAACACACTATATAATATTTAGTATAAATAGAGTATTCTTTATTTATAAAGCTTGTTTACATAAAATATGATAATTCTGTTAAAAATTGCATATATACATTTAGTATGAAAAACGGGTAACAAGTGCATACATCTGAAGTCCTCCATACAGCGTAAAAGCCTTCAATCAGTCTAACAAGCGTCAGTATTACTGCCATAGCAATTCAGCTCAAACATACTATACAAAAATAATAATAATAAAAATCCAGCGATTTGAACGGTGTTTTTAGATCTATCTATGAAGAAAAACGTTTCTCTTCAGCATTTCCCGAAATCTCAAACGCACTCACACTTAAAGGTGGCAGTGTCACGTTTCTGATACGACATTTGTTTACAAAAATAAGTCTTCATGTAATTCAAACTGCTCAATAATACAAAAAAAACGTAAATGTACATAAAATGACAAACAGAAATTTGAAAATCAAATGGATCGTTGAATCCCCAGAACAGCTGACTACTTATCTAAAGTTGATCTTATAAGTCTTTAGTGTTTCACAGCAGGGCAGTCTTTTACGGGTATCGAGTACAGCGCTCTTCCAACAGCCTACCGCATTTTCATCATTGTGAAGACTGACTAATCCACACGGTTCCAACTAAATAAAATTAATTGCACTTAGTTTGACAATAATATTATCTCCATGGGTTTTGCTGTGACATCCTCCTTGTCTCTCTGCGCTGCGCCCTTAGGCCGGACGACCTGGCAGTCGCCTCTGATGTTCAGAGTGGGACAGAGAGACAGTTGTAATGCCTTCTCCCGTAGCGTGGCAACGGCGACTGCAGATCCATCAGTGGGATCCTTTAAGGTACCGATTGCACCTGCAATAGCTGGAGAAAAGAGCAGAGATTTAGGACCTTTGCCAAGATGTTTAGCATATCTAATGAATCAAATGCATGCTCGGGTGCATGCTTTAAATGCAGAATGACAATAAACAAAACTGTAAAAAAAAATATCGGACGTATTGCAAGATTGGAAAGGTAGTGGGATATAGCGTATAGAACTAACACCACACCTCATCAATATCGGTCGAACCAGGTGGTGAAGTCCAGCAGCTCTTGCTCCTCCGAACTCAGATGCTCATAGCTCCCTTCGTCTGAAGAGTAGGTGGAGTGAGGCGACTCAGGGTCCGCAGAGTAGCTGTTGGAAAGGGTAGGGGATGGCACCCCGCACTGGAAGGCTGCGGACACCGCGTCGTGCTCGTCCAGCAGCTGCTGCAGAGCGCGAATGTACTCGACAGCGGAGCGCAACGTTTCCACCTTGCTCATTTTCTTGTTTGCTGCCCCGTTGGGAACATGCTGCCGCAGCGTCTGAAAGCCCATGTTAACCTGTTTGACCCGGTTCCTCTCCCGTTCGTTTCGTCTGGCCACGGCCACCGGCTGCTGCTGTGGAATAGTGTAGCCCAGCCCGTTGAAACTGAGCCTCCTCTTGCACCTCAGGAGCTCCGGGGAACTCGAGCGCTGTCTTTTCAGCACTTTGCTCTTGCTTTGGTTGTTGGCTGCGTTGGGGTTACCGCACTCCTGTGTCGAACTTTGCAGGGCGAATGAAAATGCACCTTGCGTAATTTGCGCCGCTGTTATTGTGCCGCTTTCCATCTCTGTCTGGAGCGCGATGGGGTGACTTGTAGACAAGGGCTGCGCGACCCTCACACACAGTGAAAACAAACGGGAGAGCTGGCAGTGCACTGCCTCTCGTGTCCTTCGCGTGGGGCGTGTGGCTAGAGCGCACTGAGGACTTGGATCCAAACCTTAACAGCACCTACTCCACTAGCTGATCTGCTGCAAACTTTGGCAGTACTCCTCTTTTTCAACACGCGTCCTACACCCCACCCCTTCGGAGATGCACGCTTCCCTGGAAGGCCCCGCCCCGCTGTGTGATTCTTCTGGGCGCCGGCTTCGCGAGCCAGGCGCGTGGCTCGAGGAGCTCAATAAACAATCCAGCGCTTTCACGGCACCAGGAGCACGCGCGCTACTCATTTACATTCCAATATACCTAGCTTGAAAGCCCATTGGCTGATTCAAATGGTCTGCAACCGGGCGAAAGAAAGGGAGAAAGAAAGAAAGAAAATGGGGAGAGAAGAAAAAAGTGAATGGTTTGGTTCTTTGAAATGTCTTTTGAGTTTGACAATGTACCCCTGGCAAGACTTCAAATTATCTATGTCTTTCACTCCCCCCCCCCCTCCACCCCACACCCCGTCTCTTCTGAGCTTTTAAAATCTAAAATACCAAGGACTTTCTCTCTGGTATCCAGGTTACTGCCGGGGTGAAGAAAATAACTGGCAAGCGTGTCTCTATAGAATAACTGCTCCTTATAGACCTCGCTTGGAAACACGATTAATTTAAAGGTAAACATCTTTTCAAGATGTGGCATAAATCACAGCAAGCCTCCGCATCATTGCTCGTAAGCCCGAGTTTATTAGCTGTACGTGTATATAGTGCATACGTGTAAACGTATTGCTTTGACAGATTGAGCTGTGCGATACACGATCCGGTACTCAGCCCGCACCAAGGTGCTTTGTAAGTTTTAACAGGCGAGCGACGACAATCGGGACGTCCAAATAGCTTTTTATAGCATGAAACTGCATATGTCAAAGGCAACAGATCATAAAAGAAATTCATATGCTGTTGCATGAACATTCATTCTGATAACTACTAAAAATAAAATGGCGGACAAATATTGTGTTAATATAAGTTAAATATGTATATACATCCAACACGTAGACATAAATATTTGCACGATGCCTTAAAAACAGTGTAAACGTCACGAGCTTCACGCTCTTTTGATCAGTTATGCTTTCTAGTAACTAGCATCCGGGTCAGTAATACCGCATTTCTGTTGCAAGATAAAACTTTCTGAAATAATATATGCATGGACCATGGTAACATTCCTTTGAGGCACATTATAAACTCAGAAACATCAAAAATTTCTACTTATGTTGACCTATATTGAAACTGTAATGTGTGTGAACTTCACGTAGGGTTCAGTCTGCCATTGGATCGCGCAATCAGTTAAATAAGATCATAATACAAATTTTGCCGTCATCATGAATGCATTTTGGGGTTGAGCGTTAGGGTCCGTACTTAAGCACTGCTATCAGTTAAGTAAAGGAATTGTGCTTTCATGACGCACCTTCAGCGTCAATTGAACTGCCGGGAGCATCTCAAGAGGTTCGTCGATCACGAAATTATCCAGATAAAATCCCAAAGTATCCGATTACCATATTATTATTCATACGCTTGTGATATACTGAATTTTCATATTGACATAACACGTAATGATTAGTTTAAACATAACCGGCGACATCTGAGCAGGAAGACATTCCAAAATTAGACATATTCTGCCATCTAGTGGTCATTGTCACACTTCAAGATTATGCCTACATGCGTTCAGATACGTAGAGAGGGGATGAATTTAAGACACTTCAAAAATGATCATTGCATGTCAACATCATTAGTTAGTTAGTAGATGTTTTATTAACACATATCTATTGGCACTTGTAAAAGTGTTGGAATACTTTGAGACGCTTAATTATGGTGACTTAGAATTAAGTTAGTGTTAAAGGGACGGCTAACCGGTTGATTTAAGTGCCGCCAGTAGATGGCAGTTGAACACAACACAATTCGTCTGAAACACAAGAATGAGGCTAGTACGCAATATTCTGGTAATGAGGTAAAGTAATTCCAAGGAATAAAATGACGTTTTGTCGAGAAATATCACATTTACAAATAAACTCCAAAAATTGCAGCAATAATTCTCAATTGTAAGGCTACCATCTGTAGAGGGTGCATGCTAGCCTTTAGTGACGTAATCCCTTATATATCACCTGCAGGTTCCGAAACCTGGAACAACCTCTTCAAAAGGATACTGAATTGGCAGACCGCAAAACGTTCAGACAGGCAGCAACCTCGATTATGCTGCGTGCCGGCCTAAGGTCTGGCTCATTCCCAGTAATTTCTTAGCGGTAAGAACAACTTTAGAAGCTGACCACGCCAAAATAAACAGACACTTCACCTATCCTAAACAAAATGAAAATAAAGACACACAACTGACATATCTCCCTAACTAGTCAAAACAGTGAGAAAACAAATCAAAACAAAATGGCCTCGCACTCCATACTTTCCCAGCTACTCACGGTGGACTCAATATTTGCAAATATTTACAGGCTATTTACAAAGTAGATTCAAAAGACATAAAATCCAAAAAGTACTAACAAAAACTCAAGCGCCAAATAGCAACAAGGGTCAAGTACAACAAATTCAAAATAATGGGCTTAGAATGGGGCATGTGGCTAGAGCACATGAATTAGTATGAATACCACAGAAACATCAACCCTGTAGGTGGAGCAAATGACTACTGGGGTCATAACGATGTCCATCCATCCATCCATCCATCCATCCATCCATCATCTTCCGCTTGGTCCAGGGTCGGGTCGGATGTCTTCCAATATAATTAACACCCCGTAGGACAGTCTGCTGAGGTCATGTATTTAGCATATGCTGTTGTCCAAAGCAACAAAGATGATAAAAACTTGAGGTCAGAAAGCAGAATCGGGATCTGAAGCAGGTTTGCAGTCTTGTTCAAGGACCCAAAATTGGTATGGTGGACCTGCTGGCCCCAAAATTCGATCCCATGGCCTTTTGGACACTAATACAGTGACCTACCACACTCAGGTAATACAGTGACCTACCACACTCAGGAAATGCAGCGACCTACCACACTCAGGTAATGCAGTGACCTACCACACTCAGGTAATGCAGTGACCTACCACACTCAGATAATACATTGACCTACCACACTCAGGTAATGCAGTAACATTCCACACTCAAGGAATACAGTGACCTACCACACTCAGGTAATGCAGTGACCTACCACACTCAGGTAATGCAATGACCTACCACACTCAGATAATACATTGACCTACCACACTCAGGTAATACAGTAACATACCACACTCAAGGAATACAGTGACCTACCACACTCAGGTAATGCAGTGACCTACCACACTCAGGTAATGCAGTGACCTACCACACTCAGGTAATGCAGTGACATACCACACTCAAGTAATACAGTGACCTACCATACATATTATTCATAAGGAAATATAGTAATTACAGTTATATTTATTATCATGTATTAATTTGGTAATATAGCCTGCAAGGTACCCAAGCAGGACTTCTATTGCACTTTAGCAACAAATGGATAAAACTGAAAACGATCTGGATTTTTTTTTCTTGAACCAAGAGTTCATTTTACTCACCTATTTCAATTTCATCTATTAAATTTAATACGATTTCTTGGCAGCACTTTGATGGGTAACTGCAGCATAAGTTGCAGTTACTAAGGGGATTCTGATGAATGCAAGGGGGACACAACAATGAAAAGATGCTTTCAGAAGTGACAATCATTAAACCTAGTGTTTATTATTGTGACTGACAGACACAAACAGTAGAGATATTCTTCTCCCAACAAATTTCTCAGGTCAGTCAGGAATGGGACTTTCCCTTGTGCTTATCCATCATTCTGCATTTAGTCAGCTTCCCAAGTAATTTAAATAGCTATACACTATATACACTATTCCACTTTGCTTTAATTAAGGGGATTCTGATGAATGCAAGGGGGACACAACAATCATTAAACCTAGTGTTTATTATTGTGACTGACAGACACAAACAGAAGAGATATTCTTCTCCCAACAAATTTCTCAGGTCAGTCAGGAATGGGACTTTCCCTTGTGCTTATCCATCATTCTGCATTTAGTCAGCTTCCCAAGTAATTTAAATAGCTATACACTATATACACTATTCCACTTTGCTTTAATTTCATGCTTTTCAGTGACTACTTATAAAGCCATTAATGGTTTGTAGCTACACAAGAATATAGATGTTTGCTGTTGATTCACCTTTTTTAAAAAAAGTAATTTGTTCTTTTTTCCTCTAAGGTACATCTGCCGTGGCAAATATGGCAGTTCCCTTTAACAATTCTTCTCATCGACGTCACTAGTCATGCAGCCTGCTGTGACACTGTTGTCTCTTTGCGGCAAATTTCGCGATCTCGATAGTTACAATAGCACAATTGTGCCCTTGAGAGGTAAAGTGGGCTATCCCACGAAAACAAAGTTTTGAGAAAATGAGCTGCAAAGCTGAATTTTTTTCAAAAAATCAGTGTGCCTACACCCCACAATTGATATATATCATAGGTTGCACAGAGGTATGACTTAGATAATAACAACTTATCCAACTGAAAATATTCATCAAAAAGGGGGGTAGGGGTCAAAAATATGCGATAGCCCACTTTACCTCTCAAGGGCACAATTGTAGCATGTCGATTTTCCTTCATTCTGCATAAACGGCATTCGGGAAACAGACACTCATCCCATCTAACTGTTTGACCTTATTCTGTGGATTAAATTAGGAAGTGAAAAGAAGAGCATTTTAGACTAACTGATCCTTCCTGGTTTGTAAGCCATAAATCTTGCACTTAAAAATATTACTTACGCAAGATGTTCAAGATATCTCATATGTAGGAATACAGAAGTACCCATCAGAAATATGGAACAGTTCCTCATTCTTGAGCTTTCGAATGGGATTCCCTGCTGAAAGTGATCCTGTCAACTAAGGTTCTATGCATTTTTACGTAAGCATTCTCTATTGATGTATACAGATAAAGGGTGCAGTCCTGGTACAGGTTTGTTCTCCAAGGTAAAAACAACATTAATGTACCTTAGTGCCCATTTCTCTACCTTAAAAGGTACATTTACCTACAGCTAGGGCACAACTGCCAGACCCTTGAGGGTACAGTCCCAGTGAAAAGTAATTGTACCCTCAAAGGTACAAATCAGCACTGACAGTGCAGGACACCATCTCTTTCAGTCCATCAAACAGCTCCGTAAAAATCCCACAGGAAAAATTGCCCTCTGAAATATTACTTCATGGCAACTTTATTGCGAAAATACTAAGTTTCTGTATCTGCAGATATTAATGAATTATATGGTGGAAGGGTGACATCGTGAATGTGACGTACGAACTGCAACATCGTGGGTGCAGCCTTCAGTCTGAGTTGCTTCCTCTCCTCCATTGTCTTCTGGCTTTCTTTCTTTCTTTCTTTCTTTCTTTCTTTCTTTCTTTCTTTCTTTCATTTCTTTGTATTTCTTTCCCTGTTTTTGTATTATTCTGTCTGAATGATGCTGTAATGTATCACTACACACCCATGTAATGAGCCTTGCGGCGACTCTGCTGTGAAAGGCGCTATATAAAAAATAAACTGAATTGAATTGGTTAAGTTGTGTTTTCCTCAGCACCTGCACCTGACATCATCAGACCTTTTCAGTTCCCCAGGACATCATTTATGATAGTTTCAGCATCTTTGAGACCAGCACAGCTGCCAGTACAACACACAGTCCACATGTATTGGAACTGAAATAATTTTGGTATATAGTGCACACATATAGAACTGAGGATTCTTTTGAATAGAATTTGAATACTCTTCCTTGTGTTTCACTTGGTTTCCTCCAGGTCCGGGTGTTGAAACTCATATAAAACGTGAACGGTTTGGTGGAATTGGGGGCTGCAATCAACATTTTATGCATGGGTCAGTGAGGGACTGTCCAGTGACATAGAGGTGTCCCATATTAAACAACATTCAGTCCATTCCTACAAAAGACCTCGATGTACTGGAATTATCACATCTGCATAGCCCACGTGATATCAGTCACCATTTAGCTGTATAATACACCCCTAGTAACCTTGAGTCTCAACAACTTAACCGTTGAAGAAGTTTCCTTAGAATGTATAGAAAAGTCCTCATAATTTTCACGGCACCAAATAGGAACTGAAAACCACGGAGGACACATTCTTCCCTAAAAGCATACGCACACCTGGCTTAGTAATTTAATGGTGGAAATCAGAGTTCATCCAATTCAAATTTATCGCTAGTTTGAGAAATCGCTAATACAGACTTCTAATAAGTAAGACTGCACCTGCCAAAACTACTGTTTAACGAAACCAGATTGGGACGACTCTGCAGATGGGTAACTTGTTGGATTTAAGGAAGTCTGGGCAGAATGTAAGTGAACGATTATGAAGTCCATTTAAACTTTGGTACCTTAAATCTGACAAGTTACTTCGATAAGCCAGTAACCCCGCTTCGTAGTACAGGCCACTCGTGTCCGTTCTGCTTATCTTGGGGGCACAAAGCCGGGGCACCTTGGATGGGATGCCAGTCTTAGCAGCACAATCTGATGAGCTGGTGTTGCTCATCCGTAATGACAATTTCCACACTCTTGGTATGCCACATAAATACACTCACCCATACAACCATCCATTAATCCATTTTATGAAATCGCTTCTCCTATTCCAGGTTTCGGGACCGACGCCTATCCCGAAAGTGTTCATACACCTACGGGCAATTTCGTAACTCCAATTCACCACCAGCATGTTTTAGCCTGTAAGGGAAACCCCACGACGACACGAGCAGAACATGCAAACTCCACACACAAACGGAGCAATGACGGAGAGCCATAATATAGGCCTAATACTTACACTTGGTGTCGAGTTGTATTAAAAACGGTAGGCTGAACTTCAGCCTCGAAAGAAACATCGGGGAACCTAATATAAGATAGTTACTGCACTTTCGCAAAATTATATTTCACTTAGCTAGCGATCAAAACATTGCGAACATCTTTTATTCTAGCTAAACTTTAGGCATTACAAGTGTGACGTGTGAAACAAGAATGAACAACAATGCGTGGAATATATTTCATGTAATGTCAGAGTACACATGGGCCTATATATATCTTATGTATGCTATTTCATCACCCATGGAAAACTATGGGTGACGCAATTTCCTCCTAAATCTGCTTGACTTTCGGTTTAATTTTTTTTTTTCAAACAACATGCGCGTAGGCGTCAGAGTATAAAACCGCTTGTCAGAAACACTCCAGAATAAAACATTAGCACCATAAGCAAATACGCGAGCTTCGGTTAATGAACATGCAGTGGTAAGTTTATGTCCGTTTTATTCTGACTAGTGTTCAATTAAATCTGCATTAGGAAACGTACTACAGAAATTAGGCTACGTTGCTTAACTGTACTATTTCATTACATCGTTCAGTAAAATTATTAAAAAGTTTAATCGAAGGAGAAGCGTTTAAAGTTAAATTGTTAAAGTGCTGACGTCTTTTGCTAGGCTGGATTTACTTCTTATTTATTACGCTGTGATGTAGGTGCCGAGTACATAATTCGATGATTAGCTTTTAGTAGTCTTGCATCCTGGCATTTTTTTAGATGATCAGTTAATGCCAATATTTGAAGAATTTCAGATATTCTTATTAATCGATAAGAATTTACACAATACAGTAGCGTCCGGTTAAAGTACGTATTCAGAAACAGATTCGTATTTGCTCGATGCAAGATGTCTGCAATCTTGCCCACTACAAAGGTGAACTTTTATACAACTGCCATGTGCGTTTCTCTTAAACAGCAATAAACCGCAGTTTGGCGAGTGGCTGATCGATGAGGTGCGAAGCGGACAGTGCGAAGGGCTGAGATGGGTGGACAGCAGCAAGATCAGAATCCCCTGGAAGCACAACTCCAGGAAGGACTGCAGCGATGAGGACAACAAAATATTCAAGGTAAGCATTGATTCGTAGTTAGGCAATGGTGACAGTTCTTCTAATTTATAGCTGTAATCGATACTATAACTAGCAACCCTGTTTTGTTTGTTTCGTAAATTAACCAACCGGAATAGAAACGTTCATTAATCTTGGGCAAACTATTGCAATACTAAATCAACATTTAGCGGTTTCCGAAAACAAACAATCAGCATTAGTGAGATATTACTTTAATGTACGATGCCACATCAATAAATGTGTAGAAGCAGTTAGGGTTGGGTATCGTATGGGATTTGATTTTCCGATACTGGTGCTAAAACGTTTAAAATGGTGCTGGTGCTGGTGCCAAAACGGTGCAGGAACCGGTAAAATCCTTTTGAGTGAAATACAGCTACACTGTAGATCACTTAGATTTAGGTATTTTAACCGTGTTTAAGGTAGCTACTAGCTTGTTCGGCTGACATCAGAACAAGTGTAATGTTAGCTAACGATGGCACTGAGCTCCACTGATGCTTCTGTTTGCTTGACCACCAGAGGGTAAATATTTCTACAGCTAAGGTGTTTAAGTGACATCGAAGTGAGGCACCGAAATTTGCATTGCAGTAAGGTCTGGTACATACTGATCGTATTGGAACCAGTGCTATTTAGGCGGTGGGATTTAGTACTCAACCCTAGTAGCGATACTTTTTCAGTAAACTGGTAATCGCAGTAATCACTCCCTTCTCAACCATCTCATTGTAGGCATGGGCCGAGGCCAGTGGAAAAATAAACGAAAATCCTAGCGACAAAGCAAAATGGAAAACGAATTTTCGCTGCGCTCTGAACACTCTCAAGCACTTCAGAATGGTAGAGGACCACTCGAAGGAGTCCGACGACCCGCACAAGGTCTACGAGATCGACATGAATAGATGTAAGAGATACCGAAAAGCAGTGTCACTTCAGGACATACTTGTCAAACTGTAAAGGTGTTGTCAAGGATCGACTCAGGTGCCACATAAATGTCTGTCATGACTGCTGTATAGCGATCACTCATGAGATGCTCTAGGGGGCGCCATTTTTAGCGCAGTTACATACAAAATATGCCATTTAATGTCAGAGACCAGTGTCCACAGTCCATCCTAGTACTGGACTTTGCTTGAATGGCAGTTAAATGAAAGTTGAATCAATATTATCCTTATATTTATAATAGCTTTCTCTGGTCACTTACCAGAATTCTTTTTCACTAAACTTTCCTCTCTCCAGATAATTATAAAGACCAGAACAGCCAGGATTTCTCCATGAATGTCGAAAATCCTTTTATCCAAGACATTTACAACACAGACCCCTCCATATCTCAAGATGAAATGCAGGTAATGCTTCATGGTCTCATTTAATCATAATTTTATTAACATCTTTGTGTGAATGGAGTTTTACTGACAATAATCTTCTAACTGTACAATCTGGTCTTATGTATGTCCTGCATGCATTTCAGCTATACTGTATGTAACTGAAAGGGGAACGTTGGAGTTCTAAGGGCAAAACGTTTATGTCTGTGTTCTGTTCCTGTCTGGCAGGAGGCCTTGTCGAATGACATGTTTACCCTGAATCTCAACAACCAACCAAGAGGTATTGGTAGTCTATAATTCGTAGTCTATAACTCCCACCCTATTTATAAAAGTTGTAATTTAATCTGAAAGTTGTTGGCATCTGAATAATAACACAAAATAACACAAAACTGGTCTCGGTTTCCCCCTGAAATACAGCTAATGATTGAAGTTTTAATTGATGTGATAAGGGAAGTGAGTTGGGAGGAAGAAAAAAATGTGGACCGTCTGTGGATCCCCAAGCACCAAGTTGGGAAACATTGGTGTAAACATTGAGTGGGTGGTGACAGTGATGTTCTTGTCTCCCAGCAGATAACTCCCAGTGGCATGTGCCCTATCCCATCACCAGTGATGTTGAGCAGGGCGGCTACTCCAGCCAACCCATGATCACGGAAATCCAGCAGATTCCCCCAAGCCAGATGCCGGTGGTGATACAAGAGCCCTACTGCCCAGGTATGGTGCAGTCCCAGCAGGACTTGAGAGCTGAGGGTGCTGTTTCATGATGTTTCATGACTCCAGACACACCTTCTGGGGGGGGGGGGGGGGGGGGGGGGGGGGGGGGGGGGGGGGGGGGGGGGGGGGGGGGGGGGG
>JAODJX010000034.1:142907-153660 GCA_026776945.1 Isichthys henryi | reverse complement strand
GTGCTGTCCCTGCCGGACTTTATTGGTGTGGGTGGTTTTTCATTTTTTTTCATGACTCAACACACACCTTCTACCCCCCCCCCCCCCCCCCCCCCGCTCTGATGTCTCTTGCAGTGAATCAGCCTGAAGTGTATGACGTACCACCCCTACCTCCTTATTACAAACTGGAGATCAGCATCTGCTACAGGAAGAAGCTCATGGAGAGCATCACGACCACCAGCCCCCGGGTGCAGCTCCACTTCCGATGTGAGGACCAGACGCTGGAGGCTCAGTCCATCTGTCTCCCCAGCACCGAGCGCATCCTGGACCGGGATCAGGCCCGTTACACTGACCACATCCTCAACAGCATCGAGAGAGGCCTCCTACTCGAAGTGCGTCCTACGGGCATCTATGGGCTGCGTCAGGATAGGTGCCGTGTGTTTGCCTGCACCGGAAACCCTGCAGAGATACCAAACCCCCAGCCCAACAAGCTGCCCCAGAGCAGTGAGGTGGAACTTCTCAGCTTTGAAAAGTTTGTCAGGGGTAAGTTACTTTATCACTCAAGATGGCACATAGTACTGTGGAATTGCACCTACAGGGTATCGGCTCCAATTCCTGGCTCTGTGATGAGTTATTTTTTTCATTCTATTTGTGTTCATAAGGGTTTCTGCCCACAGTTCAAATTAGGGATCCACCGGTCCAGCTTTCAATTCCAATACCGATACCCGTACCTGGGTATCCAATACCGATCCTGAGTACCGATCCGATACCAGTGTTTAATTAATTAAGATTATTCTGTTATGTTTACAGAAAACATCAAGCTTAAATACTTGACTTGAATACTGTTTCCCTAACTTTGTAAGACAATGTAAAATATACACACATATGTATACACTGAAATATTATTAACAATCGGCTGGCTAATAGTTACTTTAGTCAATAGGATTCATGTGGTTATTCTGACGTCATATGACACTGAAACCCTTTCCGTGGCATTGATACGGATGAGTACCTACTTCTCTGGCCAGATTTTCTGCATTACCTTCCCAACATGAAAGCCTGCCCCTTTTTTCAGACCTGACAGAGTTCCAAGAGAATAAACGAGGCTCCCCAGAGTATACAATCCACTTATGCTTTGGAGAGAAATTTCCGGACGGAAAGGCCATGGATAAGAAGTTAATAACTGTCAAGGTAGCGTAAAGTTCTTGTGCTTTTATGTCAGTCAGTAATGGAACCCACAAATGTCTCCATTAGGAAGTAATCTTAACTGTTTAGAGATGCATGCAGTCAGTCTCTTTTGGGCGCCACTCATGATGTTCAGGCTGACATTTAGAGGAGTTCCCTCCTCTTGTTTTATGTTGCTCCAACACTTGTTCCTCTCCATCAGGTGGTGCCTCTGGCTTGCCAGCACCTCCATGAGAAAGCACATATGGATGGAGCTTCCTCCTTGCAAGGCGATGCCGTCAGCTTACAGATCTCACACAACAGCCTCTTTGATCTCATAAACTCCACCTTCGACCTTCCGGTCGCCTTTCCCTGAAGACCATCCCACTTCCAAACGCCTCATCTGCTCTCGGATGCCATCTGGGCACTTTAGTTTCTCTGCCCAGTTAGTCTATCCGGCGTTTCCCAATCCGGTCCTCGGGGACCCAAAGACACGTTTTCGCAAAAATGCACACTGTCTGTCAAGGACCTGGGAGGGAGCAAAAATGTGGACCGTCTGGCAGGGAGCTCGGAGGGAGCAAAAATGTGGACCGTCTGGCAGGGAGCTCGGAGGGAGCAAAAATGTAGACCATCTGAGGGTCACCGAGGACCGGGTTGGGAAACACTAGTCTATAGATCCAGCAGTCAATGTGTAATTCTTCCTGTCATACTTTGGAAAGATAACATTAGCACTTAATTAATAGAATCTACAGAAGCACATATAAACTGAGACGCAACACTTTTTTTGTAGAAATTTATGCTGAAACACACTCCTTTCAGAAGCACACAGTGGAAATGTTTACAGCAGTGGTAGGTGGTCCTCATTTGCGACAGTTTTTGGGGGAAAGAATTAACACGTACACTGAATGGAAAATATCAGCACTTGAATGCTCCCGTGTTTCAAATCTTTATGTAAATGAAACTTCACTTATGTACTTCACTTTTTGTGAAGTAACTGTGACAGCTAATTTCACTGTTTTTAAAGTCTCTGTCCTCTCACTGAATGTCTCTTAAGATTTCGTTTGCAAACTACATTCCTTGTGTGTAAATTTACCTGCTGTGAAAATAATAAAAGGCCAAAACTTGATTTTGCTTAAGAAGAATACTTTTATTTTTCCTTTAGCGATACAAGGTATATTTAGCCAGTACAAGTTGAGATTTATTTGTCAATGGTTGTCCTTTCAAGTATCATGTAGAAAAAACAGTGATAAACCCCACCCTGAATATACACATATGAGCATGACGTTTGACAGCTGGAAAGCGCCTTTTCAGCGAACTTGACGTTTTGCTGCCATTATTTTTTTCAATTTGCATTCCAGCCATTAATTGGAATTTGTCTGTAAAATAAACAAAGAAACATCACTTTACAAAAAAATTCATTCCTAGTAAATCTGTTTTTTTTGGCTAATTTTCAGCCAGCACAGTAAATCCTGAACATAGTATTCAGTCGTCGTCAATTACCTGATTATCTCATGGGTCCCATTGAGATGTTAGCAAATAAGGATTTTCATGGTTAGAGGTGGGGAAAATTGGATCTATATTAGACGAAGCAAAAACCACGGCATGAACTACAATTTATGAACTAAATACATTGGCATTAGATACTTGGTACATATAAACTATATCCATATAATACCTGAATTATGTATAAACTACGCACCTTTTGGGAAGAGCAAGTGCGTCTTGCATGTATGTCCATTCAGGCAGGTCATTTTTTCTTCCTGAACCCTGTGGACGAGAAAACCAAGAACAATGAGGTTAATAAAGTCTGATGATGTTCATAATCAAATGCTTGATCTCCGTTATAAATGATTATATTGCTAGTATTCAGAAATGTAAATCCCGATTATAAATAAACGTTTAACACTATAGGGAGCCCAGGAGTGAAAGTAGTTTTGACCCTTCCAAATATACCAGTTGTAGAGAGAAGTTAGAAGTGTTTAAATTGACTCTGGAATATTGACAGTGCTGTTTGAGTGGATTACTTTTCGCGTTGAGGGAGACTGTGCCAATCTTTCCATTTGAACTCGTCGGTGCATCCTGGCTCCCTGCATGGGCTGTATGTGTACTGATACAAGCCAGGCCACTGGCTAGAGAGCTTATTCAACTCAGACAACACGGCCAGGATCAGGTTCCACAGCTGTTTGAAAGCCAATACTAAAGAATAATTCATTATTTATTATTATTATTATTATTAATATTTGATAAGTCCTAAAATCCACAATACATTATGCATTGTCATATCTATGTCATTAGTTAGTCAAATGTTTCTTCCTTTGTTTAAATTGTACTATGCCACGTCTGCTAAGATCACTTACATAATATTTGTCACATCCCACCATAGCCCTGAAAGCATACAGATGTACTGCATGAAATGGAAGAGTACTTACAATTGTGTTCTGGTCTCTTGCATCGTATTTCAATGTACTGATCATCAATGTCGGTGCTTTTTTTCACCAAAACGAGTACAGCATCGTAGCCAGCCAATAAGCAGCTATTTCCCACCCAGTGTGCGCTGTACATGGAGCACAGTCTTACAATAAGCCTGGAAAAAAATCATCATACCAACATTTAAGGTACCACGCAAGTACGTCTCACAACCAAAAGAAGGTAGATGGTACTGTACCGGTGGAAGACACCATGAGGGATCTCCGGCATGAAGTAGACCAGAACCTTGATGTCCTCTGGATCATCCTGCCCCCACATCTTCATGACCTTGTCATTGTCTTTCAGATAACCTGGGAACATACAGGCAGGTTCGGGCTCAGAGAATGAGTGCCTCTGCGGTAAGGATGAACCCCACTTCTTGTTTGGCTCAAACTCAGAGGCCTGAGGGTTAAGGACACGTGCGAAATTAGTTGGCAGGCAGATCTCAAAATATCTGAGAAGGCTAAGGATTTTCCCTTCCTTATTCCTGGTGCCCGTCATCTCTTTCACGAAATGCTCATCCCTGGCCATGTCCGCCTGCATTAAGGCCCTTCTGACCAGCACGCGAACAGCATCGTAGGACAGAGTGGCTTGACTTTCAAGCCGGTCGATCCATTTGTTCCTGTGACGGTTGGGACAGTTTTCTTTCTTCAGGATAGTGCTTGGAACCTCCGTCAGCTGTTTCACCAGGTCGTGTCTCACTAGAGTCTTTCAACAGCAGAGAGGATTACTTACATATGCTTACATACACCGATAAGCTAAAACATTTACATGATTTACGGTTTTCACCTCCTTGGATCTCTCACTAGCTACCATTAGTACCCTATAAGCCTTGCCATTTCAGAGATGCTTTAGCCTAATCTAATCTGACTTTAATAATTTGGCTCTTGTCAATGTCGCACAGATCTTCATCACTGCCCATTTCCTCTGCATTCAACACGTTGACTATGAGTTCCAAATTTTACCCTACAGTTAAATATATTCCAGACCTAGACACTCACCATCTGTAATATCTATATAATATAATATAAGCTAAGAACATGATGGGTCAAACACATGTCCAGACAATAATATATTTTACTCCAGTTGCAGAAACCAGCAACAGTGCCTGCAAAACACTGGTACAAAACTGACAATTAGTTTCCCTGTTTAGTTTCAGTGTCAGCAGTTACCTTGAAGAGTGTAATAAGAAAGGACGGCTTGACAAAGACTGTTTCTTTCAGATCCTCAATCTCTTCAAACCACAAAATGGTCCCAATTCGATGAAGGTAACGGAGTATAGAATGTAGGTCCTCCTTGCTCAGATTTCCAGAATTGAGGGCACTGTTTGCCACAAGATTGTGAAGATCCACAATTCCTGTATATGACAAAATAATCGGTGTAAGAGGTTACTGCTTCGAATTGCCTTGATATATGTGACGTGAATATGATGAATACTTAGAATAGATATGCGGTTCTTTTTTCAGTCATACTAATTTTCCCTAATTACAAAATTACAAGTGACTGTGAAATGTAAACAGCAAAAATCGAATGATTTATTTATTCGCAAAAATGTGTTCACCGTGCTTGGGGAAACCTGGCTTCTTATTCAGGCACCGCATGGAAGATTCAACCTCTTTATAAGAGTGTGGCAATGTCCTGAAAATGTTTGGAAACAATCGTTTATTCTGAACATGTTGCAGAATGTGTTTTTGAATCTCCTCGATATCCCCCGACTTTGTGCAATCGATGGTAACGAGGCTAGAAACCTTGAACAAGGAATGGATTCAAAATTAGCAAATATATACATTACCAGAAAATGTGATCATTTTCAATTTTGAGACCCTGACTACTATAAGCAATTGGATGATGCATGAATGGATGGATGTTTAAAAAAAGAAAGAGAGGATCATGTGCCCAAGTTATCACTCCTCAATCTGCTCACAGTGATCGAGGAAAGTTCTGTCAATAATCAGTAGTGAATGTAGAAGACATATGACATAATACCTTCAAGGTGTACCCTTTAAGCTGATGCAGTTGTGTCAGGTGCTCAGAGAATTCATCATGTTGGCTTTTGTCTATAATATGGCTTATCTGTTGATCCAGGTTGGACGTCCTCTCCTCAAGCAGATCATGTGTCTTCTTTTCTATGTCCTCTTTCTTCTTCCTTCTCTGCTCTGCATCTTTGCACTGGTCAGCATGGGTCCCCACGAGCAGAAGCACAGAGTCTGGGACCCTCATCAGAACATTTTTGATCCAGAAGCTGACTTTGTCTTCAAACGACTGTGCGTCCTCAATATCGTAGCTTAGACCAGACATTAGAAAACAAAATTAAGGTAAATATTCAGTTCAATTTATTTATTTTTATATAGCGAATGATGTAGTAGACCTATATGGCCTATGTAAATACAGCGACCCCTTCACACTCGTGGATTTGATATTCACCGTTTTGGTCAATCGCGACTTTAAACAGGAAGGGAATATTTTTAGAGCTTGCTGAAAGATTGCAAAAACTCACAGACAATGCAAAGGCCTAAGCCAAAGACAGTACTGAAAATTATTTGGATCACATAACATTTTATAATGCATAAATATTAGTGATAATATATTTTATTATAGGTGCACACTATGTCTTTAATATGAAAAGTCTTGGCGCTTGGGTACTGCATACAATTTTGTCTTGGCAACTAGCCTCAGTCATGCGTTTTTGTGATCGTGGAATCTCCTGTTTGTTGCATATATAGGGAAACTTCTCAGTGCCGGTAATTTTGCATTTTTTAATGAAGGGTCTAAAATGTAGTGCTCCCAGTGCGTGCAATAGATGGTTTATATGTCACAGAATGTCCATGGAATCCATCCATTTGAGTGCTGCCAGATTAGAAAAGTGCTCTATGAGCTTATGAATATTATATGAATGAATTAAAAAATTGTAGATAATATATGTGTTTCATATAATGCGTAATGAGGGGAATACATACATTTATTTTATATATCCATTAAATTATGTATTTACTATTTTCTTTGTTTATTTTTCCCCTCATTTTTTATTAGTTTATTTTATTTTAAAGTATATTTTATTTTCATTATATTTCTGTTTTTTATATTTCATTATATTTCTATTTAAAATTTGCTCAAAATTCGAAGTTGTCTTGCACAGTGTGATTTGTTTAAAATCAATAGAGATATTTGGAAAATAAATAGAATGCATCCATTTGTCATCTATCCACACGTGAGGGATGCAGCTCATTGGGAAAGTGGATGCTTTGTGTGTTTCAGGTCCTGGGTTCAGTCCTGAGCATCTCCACTCCAACATCTCAACAAACTGCAGGTGGCGTATGACTAGGATTGAAAGGTTGTCTGCTCAAATGTTAATCAAATATGTAAATTTTCCCACGGTTCACATTTCTGCTCCTTCCCAGCTCCCTGACAGACAGTCCACATTTTTGCTTCCTGGGAGAGAGCAAAAAACGTGGATTGTCTGTGGGCTCCCTGAGGACTGGTTTGAGAAACACTGGAGTAATGATATCTGTGTAAGCAGAGGACAGTTGTGAGATGTAACATGCAAAATGTGAACCAAAAACATGAATTGTGTAGGTGTCCCTGAAGACCAGGTTGGGAAAAACTGATATATTGTATGACCTGCATGTAATATATGAACAGTATTTAGCTCGGAAGAAAACAGTTTACATTTGCCGGTGGGTATTTGGAGTAGATGCTTGGAGATTATAGTAGCAACGCAAATACCTTGAAAGATCAATAGCCAGAATGACGAGAGCATGAGGTGTGATGAAGATGTGGTGAGTTAGATAATACTCCTCATGTCCAGCAAAGTCCCAGAAGAGAAACTGGACGCCATCCTTTTCTACTTCGCTGATGTCAATACCAACTGTCCGATCACTGGCTTCCACTGTCACTGCTCTTCCTTCTCGCAGACTGCGGCATAAGGTGGATTTCCCAGCCATGCTGGAACCCAGGAACAAAGTCTTGACCCTGGCCACAGTGTCCTCACCTAGGTCAGCTTCCAGTTGGCGGAAATAGCTCTGAATGTCCTTTACCCCTCCAGCACATACTTCTTCTGGGGGTGTTTGGAGCTGGTTACCATTGACTCTGAAAACTTTGAGGTCAGTTCTTAAGAAGAGCTCGGCCGGCAGCTCAGTCAGACGGTTGTTCTCCACATGCAGCTCGTTCAGTAGAGGGAGCCCCACAACTGCCCACAGATTTTTCAAGTAATTGTTAGACAGGTTTACATACTTCAGGCTCTTACATTCCACCAAATCAGCAGGGAGTTCTTCCAGGTGGTTATTGCTCAGATTGAGATACTGCAGATTTACAAGGAAGGAGAAGACCTCTGTGGGTATCTTCTGAATCTTGTTCTGATTCAGATAGAGCCTCTGCAGCTTCTTCAGCTCCCTAATGGCAGCAGGAAACTCAGAAATATTGTTCCAAGACAAAATCAGCTCCTTCAGGTTGATCAGCTGTGATATATGACCTATATGCTGTAGTTCATTGATTTGGAGGTTCAAGCTCTCGATATACTCTGCTTGACCAAAGATCTCCTGAGGTAGAGCATTGAGCCTTTGTTTGGAGAAATCCAACCCCCGTCGGTCCTGAACATCTAACAAGTTGGAAAACAATGTTAGTAAATGAATATATCCACAGCAAAACTAAAACAGTTCAAATTGAAGTTCCTCCCATAGTCCAAAGATATTCCGCTAGGCTAATTGCTCTCTAAATTTTCCATTGTATTTATGTGCCCGGTAATGGACTGACATCTTATCTAGAAGGTACCCTAATCTTGTACGCTATGCAGCCTGGATAGTCACTGGGTCCCCAAAGAACCCTTTGGACAATCCATTCTTCCATGTATCCATCCATACGTCTTCCACTTATTTAGGGTCAGGTCACGGGGGCAGCAGTCTAAACAGGGATACCCAGACCTACCTCCATCTCCTCCAGCTCCTAAGGGGAATACCAAGGCATTCCCAGGCCAGCCTAGAGAGATAATCTCTTCAGCATGTCCTGGGTCTGTCCTGGGGTCTCCTCCCAATTGGAGGTGCCCGGAACGCAATGAAATCAGCTGGATGCTGTCAAGTCTTTTTATTTGCAAAGAGTTACAGTGTCTTTTATGAAAGTGACCATACCCTCTTTTGCCATGGCCTTAGGCTTCTTCTTCTGGAGATCTATCTCCTTGCAGAGCTTAGGTGCAGCCCTAAAGTAACACACCTGTTGTTGAAGCTAAGCTGACTATAAAACTGAGATATTACTGAATACTGGCCTCTCTAGCAGGATAGTATCAAAAATATGGAAAATGAAATGTTAGTCTTGTATCTTTCTGCCATTTTCTTTTTATGTTAAGTTTCTTTGTGTCTGTTCATTTGACTGTGAAACAACAGGTAACCTACCAACAGACTGCCGTGTGAAAAGAAAGTTTAGCGGCATTAAATCTCAAAGTAGGAATAGTCCATTACAGCTGGGATGGCGGCAGATTTGTTGACATGCAAATGCAAATAACAGACATGTTGCTGTAATTTTACATGATCATATTATCTTATTTCCATAAATGGAAATTTTGTCTCAGCGGCACCCTAGTATTCAGGGTCCTCCGGCAGCTGTGGTAAGTCCGTCCCTGCATTTTGTGAGCCTCATGTCGTAAAGAGATACCGCTGTGTTTGCACAGCTGAGTAATACCATACTAATCAAGGACTCGCTTTGTCCTTACCTTTAACTCTTGTTACAATATTATCATCATTAAAACCTGCTTCCCCACCCCCCAAAGTTTGACACACATTGTTACAGGGGGAAACTTTCTGAGCAATATGTCATTTTGAGTTTTCCTTGTTGTGTGACATTAGAATGTACGTTCACAAACCTTGATGGCATAGCCAACTACACACCTAGGCTATGTGTTATAGCCTAAATAACTTTAAAAGTACAGTATAGTTTATACATAAACCAGTAACATATTTGATTATTATTATCGAGTTATTTTGTGCCATACATAATTGTATGTGCTATACTTTTATACACCTGGCAACACAAGAGGTTTATTTACATAAGCATCACCACAAACAGGTGAGCAGGGCGTTACAATGTCACTAGGCGATAGGAATTACTCAGCCCAATTATTAGCTTACGGGACCTTGTCGTATATGCAGTCTGTCGTTAGCCGAAACCTCGTTATGCTGCCCATGACTGAAATTTTATGTTTATTATGGTAGCCTATAATGCTAACCCAATTCAACATATTTAACATTCAGTACCGTTACTCCCCAGTCCAGTCACTGACGTCATTGTTCTCAAACTTTCTGCTAGGCTTTCCGTTTTGACCCCTCATGGTCCCGTTCGGTTTCTCTGTTCCTGGTTATGAAACTCTGTAAAGCCCCCTTTGGTTTTTCTTACACCTGCTCCCGAGTCACTCCTTTCCGAAGCGTGGCAAGGTATAAAGCAACAAAAACTAAGCTGATTTATTATTATTACTAGCTATGAATGTTTGATGAGTAGAGGAATGTTTTAAGTATACTATCGAATGCCGTATTACTCAAAATGAAATTAAGAAATACAGACGCTCTTCTACTTATGAATGAGATATGTTCCGGATGGCCGTTCGTAACTTGAAATGTTCGTAAGTCGTTATTCGACATCATTTTAAGGGTATACGCAAGTACAAAGAACTAGGATGGTGGGAGTACGGTCGCGACGCTGCTGCGTGGTGGGAGTAGTGGCCAAAAGTCGTACCAGGCGGAATTGAGCCTGGACAGGAGACGGGAGCCCAATAAATACATTTTGGACTTATGGTCCTCTTCGTTCATAAGTCTGAAAGTTCGTAAGTAGAGGAATGTGTCTATCTATATCTATATATCTATATCTATAGATAGATAGATAGATATTTCAATAATTAAATATACCCTATTATTTTTAAATAAAAAAAAAATCAATAATTAAATGCGTCCTAAATATCCATCCATCCCATCCATCCATTTTCCAAACCGCTTATCCTACTGGGTCACGGGGGGTCCGGAGCCTATCCCGGAAGCAATGGACACGAGGCAGGGAACCACCCAGGATGGGGGGCCAGCCCATCGCAGGGCCCACTCACACACCATTCACTCACACATGCACACCTACGGGCAATTTAGCAACTCCAATTAGCCTCAGCATGTTTTTG
>JAODJX010000034.1:120722-142070 GCA_026776945.1 Isichthys henryi | reverse complement strand
GGGGGTGGAGCAATAACAACAACAACAGTGTATCCAGAAACTTCTGAAGAATCAGAAACCAAAAGTCATTTGGCAACTTCATACCATGTATACGCTACACCTAACACACCACCAAAATCTTCAACTTAAATTCACCAATTGTGAAAAGTCTTCTTCAGGCAATCCTGTTTCGGCTTGGATGCAACGGTAACACTTGACTTGAGGGGGCAGAAGTACATAGCAGCAAGTTAGTTACTAGAGCTGCCCGGGTCAACCACAAGTGGAGAGATAGTGGAAACATCTGGGATAGAGTTCAGCCGCGAAGTGGCAGCCACACAAGCTCACAGACAGGGACCTGATCACCCAGCATCGACACCCAACCTCAATGGCAGCAGATCCCACCAGAGATGTTCCAGCATCTAATGGAAAGCCTTCCCAGAAGAGTACTGGCTATTACAGCAACTGAGGGTTAGCCAGCTTCATATTATCGCCCATTGACTGAGAGTGAGATCTTGGACAGACTGGTGTCCCAATACTTTTATCCAGATAGTGTAATTAATAGCATAATGCTATATTTTTTTGTGTTCCCTCAAGTAACTTTTTATCATCAAATTGTGATAAATAGATCAAAAGTAAATATGTTACAAAAAAAAATCGAAAGTAAAAGCACTTTCTCAGCAACTTTATTTTATTAAAGACATCCTCTAAGAAACGTATTTACAAACAATTTAGTGGAAACCTTGAGTTCCTGACAGTACAGTTAAATAAGGACAGTGACTCTGAGCAGCCCAGGGACAGTTCATGGAGAATTTTCTCTAACCAACCCATTTCTTACAGCCACAACCTGCCTAAACAATTAACATGACTTGCATTTTAAACATTTGAAATCCGATAAATGAATACCCTAAATGAAAGAAATTAAACTTAAGCAAACTCTTCGTGAAGACACCTATCCACATTCCTTAAGAGAGATAAGAAGCTCACCGACATCAGTATACTCTCCATCACAAAATCACCATTGGTGAGGTCTACAGTACTCAACACACATTTAGCTAGCAATGTGCATAAGGTGACGTGTGACCCGCAATATAAAACTGATCTAATTCTCAGCAGGACAGACCCTTAAAATGACGAGAGCCTCGTATATAGCACACCTGTCCCCAAGCAGTCGACTCGCTGGAATGCAACCCATATGGTGCGGTCTGAGTTCGGCCTACATAAAGCCCCAGGGGGCGCTATGTTGTCATAGTAATCACCAGACTAACTTCCTTAATATCTTGGGAAAGCGTCAACAACTGAGCCCCAGATCATATGAAATACTGTACAATATTCATTTAATAAAAGTGCAATGTTGACAAATAAAATTTCCCCCAAGAATTAAAAAATTGGAATAAAAGGGGGAAAAAAAGGCCAGTTTTTCATAACTAAGAGGTTGCCATGGAAACAAGCAATGTGGTGGGGACCTATCGGCTTGTCGGGGATGCATGGCGATATTTCATTCACCGCCTCCTGCGGGTTGATCTCTGCATCCTAGGATGAATCACTCTATTTATAAAGCTTTTTACCAAATAGATGTAATTCTATTTGTGGGAAACAGCCAGACGTCACCTTCGATCCTGCTCCACGTTACTATTAATGCAGTGTATAGCTACAGGGGTATCTGGTGGTTTGAGCTTTGTTAGTTTAGCTGTGTTTCGGAGGCTGTGAAATCCAGAGAGATGTATCTGCGGGTAGACAGAATGGGAGCTCATTACAAACGCGGAGGGAGGAAGAGGCTATTCGGCAGTGGTGCTTTAAGATGCCATCTCAGTAGCCTCCGTGAACAGCATTACCGTTCAGTGAAACCCAGACCAGCGAGTCTTACCGCACCCCCTTCCCCCACGCAGGCAGAGCAAACACAGCAAACACAGCAGATCTCCGCTGCTGCCCTCATTCCTGCAGGAACAAGCAGAGTGCTGACTCAGGATTCCTAAGCCCTTTAGTTTATACCATCACTATACAGTAAAGAAAAGATAACATGAAAATGGAAAAAAGACAGTGGCGCAGGCTGCAGAGAAGGGATCAGGTTGTCTTTGGAAGACGGGGGTTGGGTTTGGATCCTCCTTGGAAGATGGGATGGGGTTTCGATCTTCCCTGGCAGAGAGGGGCGGAGACTGGGTCTTCCCAGGAAGAGAGGGGCGGAGACTGGGTCTTCCCTGGCAGAGAGGGGTGGAGACTGGGTCTTCCCTGGCAGAGAGGGGAGGAGTTTCAGGCATCCCTGGGACCAGCTCCTCACGAGTTGCCAGTAGCCTTGCCGGTCACGCTCTCCTGGGCCTTCCCCTCTTCCCCATTCTTCTTGTGCTTCCTTGCATGCTTGTATTTGTCCACGTAGGCCTTCACAAGGTTGGCCACCTTGACTGGGTTAATCTCGCCACTCTTGCTGTGGCACACCTGTAAGCCAAAGACAGACTTAACACAGAATCGTTTATACGGGGCCATCACAAACATACAATAATGTACATGTACAGCTCCCCCCCCCAACCCCCCACAACACACACATGCTCATCGGTTTAGCAGGTTCCCTATGACAGCAGTTACTAATGCCTTAGAAATCTAATTGGAGTAATCAACTATACATCCATTACTAATGTGAGTCTGTTCTCCTCTTTTTAACTAAACTCTAAAAGACCCCGGACACAAAGCGCCAGATCACAAAGACTCCTCAGAGTGGGTGTGGGCACCTTCTGAACGGCCTTCCGGAGAATCTCCTTGTATTCCTCCTTGGTGATGTCCCTCTTCTGGTAGAAAGGCTTTATGGCCAATTTCACTTCCTCCACAGCCCGTTCCTGCATATGAAGCTTCTTCATGTACTATAAGGGTAAGAGTGTCGAACATGCAGTCGATAAGCCATAGGTTTGACACCGGCCTGTCTTTATTGAAGAAGCCCACTCATTGATGGGGTTCCCGCCATTTTGGGGACTCGCCTTGTCTTTTCTGGATGTATCCTGGGCGCCACCTTCTTTCCTGGATGCCGACTCTCCCTGGCTGGTCTGAGACTGGCCTGGCTGGGCCTCCAAGCCACAGGGGGCACTGTGTGACACTGAACTGAGGGTCACTTTTTTAGGGAAGTGGGGAGCCAATTCCCCAACCGGGGCAGCAGGTGCAGCAGACTGATTGGAGTCCTGGGTGGGGGTCAAGGATTCAAATAAAGAACAACATTAAAAAGAAAATAATCAACAGTATGCAGACCAGTGGCCGGCAAACCCAAATCCCAATCAATTCAGTGGCTCTACACCTGCTTCTAACCTTAGACAAGAGGCAATTTAAATGTAGTTAAACAGAATGTAAAATTTGCATAAAGGCACAGATCCCTTTAGAATAAGATGCTTTATAGTCAGCTATTAACAGAGATCCCTGATTGTCACATAGCATCAAGGCTGGGATATCTTTCGAAAAAACCCACATGCAGGCTGTATGAGACAAGAGCGGGAAACCACAGATTATGAGAAATGGAAATCAAAGGGGAATCTCAGACGTCAAGCAAAACCAGTAGAGCAGAAAGTAAATAACACTCGCTCCTCAAACTGGTCAACCGTTGCGCCACAGATGACAAGATGTCTGGATTTCAGCGTCCACCTTTGAGGTACCGATGAATCACCTCATAGTCCAGCACATGGAGCCAAACCTTCCGAACTCACAACCCTCCCACTGCAGAACAAAACTCACGTGAAATAAAATCCTTACATTTACAATTCTACTTAATGACATAGGAAGCCGGTTCCTATATGTCAGCATCCTGCAAAACCTGAATTTCTGCATACTACACCAGAGAACACGGCTCTATTTTTATACGACTAACGTTAATGTCCTATTTTTAACCAACTTGTCCTCATCAGTTTGACACGGTTGACCGAACCAGTTCAGGAAATGTGTTAGAGGAATAACCTAATCAATCAAAATATAAAACAAACCCTCGAGAAGCATGTAGCTAAAGAAACTATACTGGTTTCCCTGAAAAGTTCTATCTTGACAATGCCCCATATTCTCTCTTGGAGAATGCCCCAAAATTCCAAGGTGCCATTCTAAGCCAACTGAGGTTTTACTTTCATTTACGAAGAAAATACCCCGATATCACTTTCAGTTTCAGTCACATGGTTCCTGCTGGCCCAAGATGCCCCTACTTGCTCATGCTTTCTGTGGGTGAACTAAAAACAACATTTGCAATTGAACAGGAAACATCGGCATAAATAAATAAAAATCTGCTACCACCTTCTGCTTTGGTGATGTAATTACAGTTAAAAAGCAATCTGTGAAAAAAGGCAATGGTTGAGGATAAGGGTCCCCAACAATTATTCCCCAAGGACCAAATTCCACCAGCGACTCAAAGCCAAGGTCCAATGCATCAAAAAAGACTCGGGGGGGGGGGGGTCTCCCAACGATGAAATTTGATAATTTGATTTGCCTTGATTTGTGGTTGGGGGTGGGGCTAACTAGACAAAGCAGACAGAAGTAATCAGGTCAATGCATGCCAATTTGAAGGAGCTCGTGGGAGGTCATGTGACTACACCATACCTGGGTCACAGCTTGGTTGGGTCCGGGGGACCTCCTGGATGCTTCTCGGCTGCTTTGCAGCAGTCTAAATTGAGAAAGTTCTACAAAGATGAAATACGGGGCTGATGTCAGAAAATTCCATTGTGCAGATTTTCCTATAGGAATTCCTGTCGTGCTCAAATTATTTCATGAAACCAAGAATGAACTAGCAAGCAAAAGCAGCCAAATTGAGTGATGTAACTGCCGCCCAGAAGGTTTGAACGATTACTATTTGTCTTTACGTGTCTCCTGGCTTGATAAAGTGGCATTTCCTCATATCATGACTGGCATCCTCACGCCTTTTATCCAGCTTAGAGTAAACGGCAATGCTGACAACGCTGGGTAGGTTTTAAATCCCGAGTATAAACTGCCTTTTACATAAACCATCAGTGTTCTCCTGCTGTTACTTACACTTTTGGTTTTTTTCCCAGATATACTTTGGCAGTTCCCAGGATACTATAAAATGGACAGAATATGCAAAACTCCCAGAATTTGCATCTCGATACCTTCATTTGATTGCGACAACGTGAAGAAAATCTACTTGCTGATACCCAGGCTTCACCATAGGACTTAAAACAAACTACCCCCACCTTCACCTCTCCATCTGGGTCAAAGGTCCGATAATTTCAGAAAATACAAATACTGGAATAGCTGATATCATGTTCCTGAATTAGGACAGGCCCTTGGTCACCCAAGACTGGAATGCAGTTGTTTAAATATTGACACTTCTTCAATGAGTGTTTAATGGGCGCCAACACTGGTGGGTACACGATCCCTACTCACTTCCAGATTTCTCAGCTATGGGCTTATCAGCCTCCTTGAGGTTCCACGTCACCCTCTTCACTGATGGTTTGGACCTGGTGCCAACCACCATGGAAGGGGGGTCCATCGCGACTTTGACAGTGAGCGTGTCCTCCTCCTTGCCTTGACAGACGGACGCCAGTCCTTCCTTTTTCACTGCAGTGCAATCCCCCCATTTAAATAAGGACTCATCTTCCTGCTTGACTGGAGGAAGCTGTCCCAGGTTGACCATAAATGTCCCTTCTGTCTTGGTCGCAGATAGGTCCTCCTGCTGAACCAAAGACTGTCTCCCTGAATCAACCTCAGACAATTCTTGTTTGGCCACAGACATGCCATAAAACACGGTGCCCCTCTCGTGACCCCCAGCCTCTGGGTCTGCTGCTCCCTCACGCTTCATAGAAGTCAGACTATTCAGGATACGACCTACATTGGCAATGTCATCTGCTGACAATGCCTCTAGTTTGACTGAACCCAATGTGTGCTGTAGCTCTAGGCCGGTTTTAGAGCCATTTTCAGCTAAAGTGCTATCTGCTGCCCCCATGTGACAGCCTCCTGTCACTGCAGGCTGACTAGGGCCAGAGAGGAGAACTTGAGTTGCGTTGTGGGATGACAAATGTGCAAACTCCTCTGCCCACACAGATTCAATCTTGATCTGCTTTTGCAGATCCACACCTGCCATGGACGTCGTGATGGCAGCATCTTGACTCAACTCGCAGGCCACCCCATAATGAGATGGAGATAACTCCTGTTTGATTTCTAAAGGCTTCTCCACTTCTTCTTCTTTAGGCTGGTTTGCACCCTCAGTCAAGCAGGGGGTGCCAGGTTTCTCTGAGCTTTTAGGACATCTTGAGTCTTCAAAAATCTCTAGAGAAGTGGGTGATTCCTCTTTAATTTCACATGGGTCTTTCAATCCACCAAACAGGTAAGGAAAGAGACTAACTCTTTTGATCTCTTTGTACTCTTGTGGTTCTTCTAGCATGTTAAAAGAAGCAGTCTTTTCCTCTTTGACCATACTGGGATGACCACCATCTTCATCTGCCACTTCTTCCTTCATAATGTCCGTAGATGCTTTAATTTCCTTGCTCATAGAAGCAGATGATTCCACCTTGATCTCCTTGGCTTCCTTCTCCTCAGGCACTGCTCCTGAAGGTACCAGAGTTCCCTGAGAGATCTTCTGTGTTGATTGAGACCTGTTTGATGAACAGACATCAGCTTTCTTCTCTCTGGACCATGACCTGGATCTTGGATGCTTGCTGTCCTTTGACCGTGACCCGACCCCGTCTTTTGACTTGGTGGTAGGATGAGCCATCATCCGGTCTTTCCTTCGCTCTCTGGACCGAGACCGGGATCTGGACCTTGACTGTGACCGGGAATGACCTCGCCGCTTCTCCTTCGATCCTTTCTGCCTGTCGTCTTTTTGCTCACGGCTGTCTCGTCTGTGACTCCTTCTCCTGGATCGGTCCCCACTACCAGAGCGAGACCGCCTCCGGTCTCTTGACCGTGACCGCCTCCATTTTCTCCTGGACCTCTCCTCATCCTCCGACATGCTGTCAGAAGAGAACGTGCCCCCCCTCCTGCCCCGTGAATGTAAGGACTGTGGTCTGCTCTCCCCGCTGCTCCTCCTAGTTGTTTTCCTCCAGCTGGTGTCAGGGCTGCTAGAGGCAGAGCCGTTGTCCCTAGCCGTTCTCCTCCGCTTCAAGTCACGATTTTGCTCTGCACTCACTCTCAATGGTGACCTGGACCTAGTCCGAGAACGCCGGCCATCTGGCCCAGATGGTTCCGGTTTAACATTCATCTCGCTGTGGTGACTGGAAGCTGAGCTTGAGTGTGTGGATGTCTGAGGCAGCTTCATTGCAGCCTGGTCTAATACTCCCTCCCTGCCCACCCGACACTCTGGATCGTCGCCTGTGTCCCTCTTCTTCCGTTGAGTTAAACTCAGAGGACCAGTGTTCACCTCCTCAGGCCTAAAAACTTCTGGCGAACTGACCCCCTGGGTGCAATCCAGATTCTCCTCATCATCCTCCCCATCTCCCAGGCACTCATCTGCCCCTGACACGCCAGGCTCGGTCTTAACCTCGGGATCAGAGCTGGAACATGGCGGCTGTAAGTCATCCGATCTCCCCGGTGGGGAGGCCTCATTCTCAGATGCATTGCCAGGGGAGTCCGAATCGGAGCCCGTGGGCTCAAAGGGGTCATAAATCTCATTCTTGCCCTGCTTTTCATCCCCCTTTTCCCGCGATGACAGCAGCGTTCTCTTGCTCTCGCAGAGTTTCTTCCACGGCTCGCTGGCTGCCTGCCCGCCCGGGGAGCCCTGTGCCGTGGTGAGGCCCAGCCGCCTTGCGTGCCATGGGTTTCCACTGCTGCTGATGCGGAAACTCACAGTAGAAGGGCCTGGGTTGGTGGGCAGCGGACCAGAGACCGCTGACGCGGTTCCTGCTCCACTAGGCCTCTGCCTAGTACTGCCACTACTGCTAGCCTTGTCCCGCTCACTCCCAGATGTGCCCTGGCCTGTGGTCTGCTGCCGGACCCTGTGGCTGGTCAGGTTGTTAGTGTTGGAGTCTGGGATTCCCACTAGGGCGGCACCACTGCTGACTGCACCTGTGGTACCATTATGGGTCTCCCTTTTTATCTTTGGTATCCGTGGCAGGCCAGAAATATCCATCCACACAGGTTTGGGTGGGGTCTTACTGACCAGCGGTGATGCAGAGTCCTTAGTTATAGAGGGAGAAACACAGGGGGCAAGGCCGCTCAAGTCCTGGCTTCTGGTACTGGGTTCTGAACATCTTTGCTGGTCTGAGTGACCTCCTAGGGGAACACGAGACCCCCCGGGAAGGGCGGGATGCCTCTGGGGAGTGAAACTCGAAGACTGGGGGGACGTCGGTGTTGAGGGGCTGGGGAAGCTGAATGGTGGTGATGGTCTGGCAGGAAAACCAGAGGAGAGCCCCCCCTCCCAACTTGAGTTAAAGGCACTTGATCCCGAGCTTGCCGATGCCCCGATGCGGATCTCGGCTCCAGACTCGCACGCCGCTCCGCTGGGAATTCTGGTCTTTGGTGACGAAATCGTGACTGCGGGGAGAGAGAGAGAAAGATATTTGGCGAGGGCGTGATAGTGAGGGGGTGATAGTGAGGGTGTGATAGCGTAGCGAGGGCGGCACCGGAGTGCCACGGGGAAGCCTACCCGGCTTGATGGCCTTCAGTGAGCCGTCCCGGTTGATGACGATTTCGGAGCTGTCCATCATCAGGATGCTTTGCCCAGTCAAGATGCTGCCCAGGAGGTCAGGCACTGGGGCGGCCTCCGCCACCACCTCCGTCTCGGGAATCCCAAGCCCTTGCCTGCAAAATACAAAGCACACTCTAATGCACCCTTGACTTACACTCACAATCACCATCACCGTCAACATCCCTGAATGTGACAGAGCAGACTGAAGTATAGGGATAGCGTGAGGCTCACCGGTGAAGGCCGGTGGGTACAGGCCGCGCCACAGGCTGGTGGGAGCGGAGAGCAGAGCGGGACAGTCCGGGCCTCTTGGCATCTGGTCGCTGAGATGGTCCCGGCTCGTCCCTTTGCAATGACACAGATGTCGTGATGCTGGGCATGGCCGCGCACGCCAAGCAAGCCCTGCTCCAATGACACACCACTTACCCTTCGTCAAAGGGGTCCAAGTCGAACGGGTCTCCGTATACAGACAGGGAGGCGGCACCGATGTCGGCGCGCATGCTGCCCAAGCTCTGCTCGGCGGGTCGGTACACATCCGGGATGGAGGAGCTGCGCCCCTGCCGCGTGATTCCTAGGTTCCTGGCCAGGCGAGAGCGGCTCGTCACCGCCTTCCTCACCACCTTGGGGACACAGGACCAAAGGGGGTGCTATAATACCATGCTTCGAGGAAAAAGAACAGTGGTAAGGGCCTGAGACAGGCACCCACCTGTTTCCTCCTAGATTTAGGCCTCCTGACACGACGCTTCCGCTTCCTGCCGCTCTTCTCTGACGGCCCCTTTGTCTTCTTTTTTGCGGCTCGCCGTCGCTTCGCTGGCCAAAAAGAAAACAAGTGCATGTGATCTCTCACCGCTGCTCTGATTGGCTCACTACCCCAGCGACCAATTTCCCTTCGGCTGGTCTACCTGCCCTGCGTCTCCTGGTCCCCGCATGTGGTGTCAGGTCTCTCACGTATTCAGCAGTGTTCAGCCCTGCTACCACCGCCTCGATGGCCACGTCCAGCCATGTGGACCGGGCCAGGAACCCGGGCGCCTGCTGTAGGCCCAACAAAACCCCCGTCCTATTAAAAAATGTCCTTCAGCCCTTTGACCAAACTAAAAACATACATTCACAAGCCTCGGAAGATCATGGGAGATGATATTTACGAAATATGCAGTCATGTTTAAAAATGTAACCTGACTGCTTATTATATTAACAAAAAATAAGAGTGCTGTAATTAAAAATGGCTGCATGGCCTGACTCCGGCACTAAAAAGTATACAACAGACAACACGCAATGTTTTTCCACTAAACACCGTTCCTGACACTTCAATTCTGCAGTGCAGCATTCAGAGAGTGGCCAGAGACGGCTCTAATTAAAGCTCAGTGCTGAGTGTGTCAGACCTGTCCCGCAGTTAGTGCTCACTCCAGTTTATCGCTACTTAGCCAATCTCATTTGTGAATGGCGTTTGGTGCTTAGCCGCATCGATCAGGACCGAGCACGCCTCAAACACACCTGAATGCCACGTGCCTGCGAAATACGGTTCCTGTTGACGGTGGCGCGGACCCTCTCGCTCTGCCATGTACGGGCGATGGCACGCATGGGGCGGGCACTGGAGGAGCGGCTGCTGTCCACAACCAGGGCCATCACTGCACCCTGTCTCACCTCGTCACCAGAACCACCTGGAACACAAACACAGACCGCAAAACTCCTGTCCAACATGACTCCCTCCAGATTGCTCGTAGGTACCCGGCCCTGTTGGACAGTACTACATCTGCCCTCTTGCTTTCAGCACTATCTATCTTATTTACCTGTGCGGGAATTGTTGGCTGCACATGCCGGGCAGAACCACTCCTCCACAGGGACCGCGCTGAGTGGGGGGGTGAGGCACTCCATGTGATACCTGAAAAGTATGCATAAAGACTGAGCTACGCTAGTTTGTGCCTCTCCAAGCGGCACACCGCATGCTGTCCCGTTGAGCCAACTCACCCCATATCACACCCGTCGCACAGAAGCAGACGGTCCTCTCGGTCACTCTGCCCGCAAACCTCGCAGTTGGTCTGGTCCAGGTCCGGATTCAGCTCGGGCTCTTCCACAACTGCATTGGCAGGCTTCGGCACGGAGATCTGACCGCGGAGATCGGCACTTAACCCTACTGGTACAAAGACCTCCAAAATCCTGCTTCCCTCCCATTTAATGACTCAAGCTTATTAGCACCCTTATTTCACACAAATCCCAAGAAGGTTCCAACCATCAGCTCTCTAGAGTGCTGAAAACCAGAAAGGACAGAAGAGAAGAGCTGCAGACACTTCTTACTGTCTTCTGAACTTTCCCCCCGTAACACTTCCGCAGGTAGATGCTCTTGAAAATGATCCTATCCACTGGACAGGAGCTCGCATTCTAGTTGATAAACACAACACAGAAGCACAAATTACAACCTAAAGTCCCAGTTGTGTGTCTGAACAGGTTTAGCCATTCTGTACGGACAATTGTGGTTCTCACAAGACAGCAGAATGAAATGAAAAAAAAAAACACAAGGACATCCCAATAACATAATGCAATTTTAAAACTAAAGTGCAAGAACATTTTCTCTATCATCTGTTACTGAGTTCCGGTGGTTAGTGTTTATTCTCTTAAAAGCCATAAAACTGGTGGCAAAAGAGAATTTCTAACTACTGCGGCCACTGTTACTACATGCGTGAAGGGTTTCGTCATCAACACCCCCGGTAATTTCCCGTTAAGAACTGGTTTCTTGGGGATCCTGGGAAAATTTTCAGGTGCAGGAGGAAAAGTTACCTTGGCCCACTCCAGGATGCAGTCTAGGCAGAAGTAATGCTCGCAGGTATCAGGTGTGGCCACCGGCTGCTGGTGGAACGAGTTCAGACAGATGGGGCATTTCTCCGTGTCCTCATCTGAACTGAGGTCCGGCCCACCAGCTGCTCCGCCGCCACCCTCTGGCGCCTTCCCAGAATCCTCCTCACCATCTTCACAAAGAGGCACAAGTTCAATACCTAACAACAAGAGCAATACACCCAAGCAGACTCCAAAGAACAATATTATAGTTTATATGTAAACAGCCACTATGCCAGTTTAAATTGTAGAAAGGCAATTTAACTTAATTATATTTAATTTTCTGCATATCATTTGTATCTGCGTGCTTTGTGTCCCTTTGCAGCTGTAAGCAAAAGAATTTCTCCCTGGAATGAAGTAAGTACACCTTATTTCACATTAACTACAGCACTGCAAATACTCTAATGTTTATCGTCATTATTATATAACTACAGCAGAAGCTATCAAAGCAGAATGACGACAAGTGGTACTAAAACACTGAGTCTTTGGCCTAAAGGCTTCCACATCCACAAACAAGAAGCAAAAGGTGTTCTCTTACCACAGCTGTCGTTTGAGTAGTCTTCCTCATCACCTGACTCTTCATCCATGTCTCCATCCTCACTGCCGTTTTCACTCTCCTCCGAGTTGCCCCCCCCCTCGTCAGTGGCATCCTCTGGAGGTGGAAGCACAAGAACAACAATATTGACAATTATATTTACTTTTGGGAACAATGGTTCCTAAAGGATACAACATATTAGGAGAAAAAAAATAAATGGAGGCTAGAGATTATATTAAATTCCTCCAGTGAAACGTATGTAGGGGGGAGCTTAAAAAAGTACATGTTATAGACATGGTTAATTTAGAAGCTTATAAAGAATATTAATAATAATTGAACCGTGGATCCACCTCCCAGGACTGAGACTATCTTAGGAATCACGCTGTAAGATGGCAGCGTTAAACTGGGAAAACCTGACATGATAGGGAAGTTACCCAATCAACAAATCAAACCAGGATCATGGGAAATAATAAAAAGAGCACCCCCCCAAACTTGACATCAAATCCTCTCACCTTCATCAGTCATGATGGCAGAACCAAGCCTTTTGCCTTTGCCGTGGGATGCATTCCTGTTGATCAGCTCATCCTGGCTGTCCTCCTCATCCATCGCTAACCATCAGAAAGGCACAAAAACTGAATGGGGGGGGCAGACAGAACAGCTGAGAAAAGGACACTTCACCCATCAGCTAGGAGAACGCAGACAGTGGAACTGAGAAAGCACATTTCACCACGATAAAACCCTTTGCATGTGCTGCAATTCTCACCGATTTCTGGTCTGTCAGTCTCATTCTTTTACCGTAAACATAAAACTTTAAAATAACCAACACAACATCAACTGAAATCATTTCTATTAGAAAAACAAAACGGTACTATTAAAATGTAGACCATAATTTAAAAAACCCATTTCAGCATATGTAAATAATTAACATTTTTGTAGCAGTTTTATTGGTTTTTGTTTCTTAGAGCTTTTACCCGAGTCTTTAATTATTAAATATATTGTTAAGTTTTATGGTTGACTTAAATATACTCCAGGAATAAACGTTATTTTATATTCCTCCTTAGTACGACAAAGTTTGAAAAGAATCTGCTACCGGTACTAAAGCTGGACAATATTTCAGATGAACAACCGCAACTGCTATCACATATAAACCAATGCCTTTATATAGCTATGTAATAAAACATAAAAATTCAATTGCAAAAATCACTTACACAATGCATGAAAATCATACTGTCATGTTTGACAGTTAGCAAAGCATGTCTTGAAAACCAAATGCAAGTCGAAAAGAAGAGCCCTTTCTGCAGCGATACTCCTGCATGACTGTCTCTGCGGGGCAGCTGTCCGAGCTCCCGACCGCAATCAAGAGGTTGTGGGTCCGGGTTAGTAAGTACTCGGCCCAATGACAGTCGATGTATCGCTCCAGCATGCAAGGCTTTTTATCATTGCTTGTTATGTTTTTGGTTAGTTTTGTGTAGTTTCCCTATCTGTGTGCAGCCCTCGCATGCAGCTGAGACGCCGCCTTGCAGACCAGTCTTCTCCATATCTCGTTATTAAAGTCACTGCCTACAGCGCTACCACGCATGAAAAAAGACAGTAAATGTATTCGTGTACATGCTTCATTTTTGGCGCATACTCGGATCCCATATATGATTTTTTACTTGTAAACATATAACTGATCGAATCGGGCCTCTTTCAGACCAGCCAGAAAAGCTGGCTAGCTTATTGCTAAAGACGGATATATGTTTTACCAAACACGAGCGGATATATACGCCTTTTCTGCGATGTTACCAAATGCTCCAGGATTCTTTGCAGCTGGCTGATAATTTGTAAGCCCAGATCGTGTCGATCACCTACCCTAAACGGCTCCGTGAAGCTTAATTTAGTCAATTTCTGGCGTCCACGATTAGCGCATTTGAGTGACAGTACCGGCTGGACCCACGGGCGGAAGTGACTGACGGGCTGAATTCGCTGTAACACATTTAAAGTGACAGTACTCGCACGCCCAGAAGACACTGTGAGCCACCTGTGTAGACAGAGGAGATTCTCGGGACACTGGGGGCCATAGGCAAGAAACTCTATGAGGCCCTCCAACACACCCCACCTGACATGGTAATATATGTGACCATTAGTTTAGATATTATTTTTAATAATATCAACAAAGAGAATTTAATAAAAAACAATGCCTTTATTTTCACTTTACTGTGAAAAACAGAATACACAAACAAACTAGATTTGTCGGTGCAATGTACAATGTAACTGGCCAAGCGCGGGGTCCCCAGTCAATTGCCTGCCTTGCCTGTCCTGTCCCTACGCCTCTGTCTGCAAAGATTAAATTATGAAACAAATGATTTTGAAATAACTAATTAATAAAAATGTATTGCCATATAAAACACACTTCCTTCTTAAAATAATCATTATTGTAAAATGTTTTATTACTATTAGCCACCACTGATGTCTTTTAAAAGCTGTCAGTAATCACTAAATTAACTATACATCGCAATATCAACGAAGATGAAAACTACATCTTTTAACTACAGTCTTGAATGTGCTCTCTACTGCAGAGACATATGGGTCCCAAAGAAGGGTTGCATAGCAAAAACCCAGCAAAGTTTATGAGTGATAAAGCTGTGGTCCAAATCATATTTTTGAACTGCATTTTAGCGCCTGGTATGGATTTTGCAACCAAGACGTTAATTACGACCTGCAAATGTTTGTTAAATATAAATTAAAGTAGTGATGTTTTCCACAAACTTTACACGTGCGATTTAACACATACAGTAAATGTCACGTTAATAACGATTATTGTGTCACATCTCTTAGGTCCTGCCTCCCAAGAGGAAAAAAATGCAGAATGGAGAAGGCGGGGTGTTAGTTGTTATTTCACTTATGAAACAGAACAAACAACGAATGAAAAATTTTTATACAATCAATAAGACGACAAGGGAAGTAAAAGTGTATATTAACTTACCATTAATGGGTCTTTGATATATTTCAAATATACATTTATATTATTATATAATAACTGATTAACGATAAGTGGTGCGTTGTCAATGTATTTGTCTAACGAATTCAAATAGATATATGCAACTTAAGTAGTTTAAACTTTGCTAAATGGCTCATTTGTGTACTTTCTTTTTCGCTTTAATGTTGCCATGACGATAGGGTAGTTTAGGACGTATCGTGGAACGTTCATACTGTATAATAGTACCAAAGATCTCCCCCTACACCCCAACCCCCTGTGCTGTCATGCAGCATCCTCCGTACGTGCACATCGACACTAGCCTCATGGCAACACCGTACACAAGTGTACAAGAGTTCAACCACTTTGTGCATCGCGGGTAGAGCTTTCGTTTTTCAGAATCGGTATCATGACATTATCTAGAAACTGTGATCAATAATATTGTATTAGAATGCTATTTTTAAATAAAATAAATCAAATGCAACCGCAACATGGATAACAAAATACGAAAAGCATAAAATGGATTCCATGAAATGGTTCCGTCCTAAAGTAAGACGTGCAAAAATGAACGCGCCGCACCCCAACTATAACTCAAGAAAATCCACCGAACCATTGGCGGTATATAATACGCCCCTCGAAGATTGTAACACAATAGGAGTCCTTATTAGGCGGGTGTTGGGAAGCATGTTTGGCTGTCCATTGGCTCGATATAACGCCAGTCACGGTTTAATTTGCATATCCAGGTCAGGTTGCAGATGCAGAGGCGTGGGCTGGGTTGGATTAGTGTAACAGCTGAACTTCTGCGATAGCGAGTATAGCTAAAATTCAACTTTGTACAAAATATCCTTTTGCTTTTTGTGGATAATTAATGTATAATTAAATTCCACTTAAATCTTCAGTTTTCTTTTCTACAGAAACAGACCAGTGAATTGCAAGTTATGAGACCGGTAAGTATCAATAGCTAGAAATTCATATATTAATGAGATTTATAGATATTTTAAAATACTCATAAGTAATTCAGTGATGTGTATCAGTTTAATCGATAGAGTAAGAGCGATATAAATAAGTAACTCTTTTAAAAATTGTTTTGTTGAAATGTGTTTATTGTGACAGTACTGTTCAGCTGAGACCTTAAAGTCTAATATCACATTTTAAATATACTTTGAACTACATGTACCTTGTTTAAGTTTGCGTATGAGTTTTTATATCGATGTATCACCTACGTTTTGGAAGAAAGTGAGTGACACATTTTATCAATTTAAAGACGCAAAAAGATTCGCCATTTATCTTTTTTGCACAATGTAATACGATAATAATAATAATTATCATTATTGTAAATATAGTATTATTGATATTGTTATTATTGATGTGATAGTATGTAGATATTGGTGATAGTACGTTTTTGCTATTATTGGTGTCCTTGTTGTTGATCTCCTTTTATTTTTATATGGGTCTCGTACAGTAAGATACATTGAATTTCCAAAAGCAGGTAAGCCACTGACTAACGCACATTGCGCCCGTTCTTAATTCCACTGTGCGTGTGACAGCGGCTAACCAGTTTTTTGGGGTATCGCTCAGTCCGGCAGCGTGCGGCCCCTGATGCGCCCGTCCACGCATAAGGCGGAGCTGCTACCCTGCCCGACACCTTGCATGCCTCCTTCGACGAGCAAAAAAAAAAAAACGTTTCAGTCTTGGGGGAAAAGATCAGTCTTTATTGACTCCGGTGATATTTTATACCCTGAGACTGTTCCACTAGGACCATTTAAAACAGCAGTGGATATGTTGTAATATGTTGCTGTTAAGCATTCCCCAGCATTTCTGTATTTATTGACCAGATATTTCAAATATATCTCTGTTTTATTTAAATACATGTTGACTTCTGTTGCCATTTTGGCTGTTGTATGTCTAGTGGCATTATTTGGTTTCATTTTGACGTGACTGTTTTACAGGTTTCTGGCTACATTTATCGCTGAATGCGGTTATGCTAAGTGGAAGATACCTAGTGGCGCTTTTTTCGTTATAGCGTTTCAGCTTCCTTGCAATCGGAGGGTTAAAGCCCGCGGAGGCGCGGCTCGTAGCTCCGCCTGGCCGCCCGTCCGCCAGCTCCGTGTCAGGCAGCGTCCGCTTTCATTTCCATTCATAAATGTCCATCATTATAATAGCACGCATGTAAAACTTATCGATTATAAAAGCGGGGATTATGTTTTCAGGCAATTATATATATATATGGTACCCATGTTTTATTGAAAAGGAGCTCTTTAATACGTTTAAATCTGAAATTCAGAAACTGAATTCGTTTTCTGCACTGGCCTGGGCATGGGTTATCCTGGTAGCACTAGTATCAACTTTACTTGAGTTTTAGTATCATCTTAATCTTCTAGAATAATAAAACGAGATTTATTGCAACATTTAAAAATATACCGTCCTTTGAGTAAAAATTGCGGCACCTGACGGTCGACAGTCAGTTCATTTTAAATGAACCATAAATTGAGAGCTGGGAACAACGTAACATGCACAGATGTGTAGAGAAACATTAAAATCATGTGCATATATGTTTCTACCCCTCTTTAAGCAAGTTTTGGTGTAATATGTATGCAGTCGTATAATTTTACGGGGTAAAGGTCTTGCTGCCTCAGTAGTCGACCTATTATGTGAGAGTTGCTTAACAAGTGCCTTTAATCAGAAGAATCGATTTGAAGCCTTACATAATGCACATCTCTGCACAGCTGGTTATAATGAAACAAAAATTAATCACGTCTCGGTTTATTCATATTTCGCAACTCTAGTGTCGTAAGGTAACTCGCGGGACATGAACCCATGACTTTGAAATAACACTGGCGGCATGAAACACCGTTTCCCTTTTTGTTGTGTCTTGATTTACCAAATTAAAAGACCCGCATATCAGCTTTCCTGCTGGTCTCACCCCTCCCCCTTTCCTCCCCAGGACAGTCTAGTCGTTAAGCTTTTTGTCCTGTTTCCCACCTTAAATATCTGTCGCCCACAAGCGTGTAAATGAACTACTTATGCAAGTCAATGCACCAGTCACTGTACTTTAGCGATATTATTCAATTTAAGTCCATCTGAAGTACGGTTTTTTTCTCTGTATACTGCCGTTCGGTTATGACGTCAGTCTTGTTTTTTGCAGAAGTCCTGGAAAAAAGCAAGCTGATCTGGCATTCCTAAACCTCTTCCTGTGTCCTGTGCATGCTTTAGACACTCTTCTGAGCAGGACAGATGTCTGTGTGGGGTTGTTATTATCCATTAGGGGATTTTACAAAGATTGCTTTTCAAGGATGCATCCATCTTGGCTTGTTTTTGTCAGATACGTGCATGTACATGTAAAAGCGTTTTAATAGGGGTTCAAATATTTAGTGGCTACACCTCTCTGTGGAAGTTAAGAATACTTTAGGGTGTTACACTTGAATGAACCCGAATTTTGGCCACAGGCCCACGAATTGAAGATGCCTTCAGTCCAACTGAGATTTTGGGATTATCTCATCCAGTAGAGCCAGACTCTCCCCAGTCTTCTTAGCCATAATCCCATTACAGATCATCAATCGCGGCGTCAGAACTCTGTGACCTGAGCCCTTAGGGTTACTCGAGCCAAAGGTGTGCATTACAAACCTCTATCATATGATTTAGCATGAAAAAGACAATTCATGTAAATGGATTAGCGATACCATCCGATGCACAGTGATTCTCTGGCATGGGCTGTAGGCTTCCTGTGACGCTTTACTGAAGAAGTAGTTGGAAGATGGATTGATTAGTGTTGTGATGGGGGATTATCAGGTGACAACATGGATTTGCTCAGATGCTTCAGCATTGTTTCCGCAGGTTGTGTTTGTGTTGAGATGTGTGTCTCCTTCATCCCCTCTAATCCTACAGTCTCCTGATTGAATCTGACATTCTTGTTTACCTTTTTATATGATTAATTTTCCCCTTTTTTATGTAGCCATCTAACTCCCACCCCCATAATGAAAACGATGGTTCTGTCCTGGACCTGAGCCAGCCCAAGTGTGTTAATATCTGCTAATATGTGCTTTTGCTATATGCGCAGAGATTTTACTGGAGACGACCGGACACTTCCTAAATAAATATTTGCTGCTTGTGTGCCTGTCAGCTGGCATGTTTCCTAGTTGGTTTGCACGTTGATCTTTTCATTTATCAAGTTAATTTATTCCTATAAACAGGGAAAAACCATAGCTTCATGTTAACGTTTAACTTACCTGAATCATGCTGGAAGGGTAACACAGGCTTCCCGGAGCAGGTTAAATAGGCAAGGGGCTGCGTGTCCCACTCACCTGCTACTTCTCTAAGTCCCTCCACTCTTCCCCCACCCCTGGTCAACAGGGTATGACGTTCAGGGATGAAGTGATGATCTTACCAGCAAGCAATTCGCACAACACAGCTAAGTCTATTCATAGAGCTGGTATCTCCATGGGGTTTAACAACCAACCAACACTAACTAAACTAACTAACTAACTAACTAACTAACTCCATGGTAGTATGAATACATGGCAGAGTTTGAATGCATTTTGAGTAGAAATGATTAATATTCTTTGTTGAGATGTTATCTGTACTGTTTTTTATTATTACTACATGAACATGGCTTCAGTGGTCAATCCTTTAATGATTGACTATGAAACCCTCAGCTCAGTAAAGAATAATGGACTGATGCCTCACTGGATTAATCTCGGCCTTTACGGTGTGTGTTTATGCACCAGAAAAGATTCAGCTGAACCCCGTTCACATCGTAAACCAGATACCAACTGAAGAGCTCGGACCTCGGCTGTAAATTTGACTGCATGGCCAGCACTATATTTAATCTTTTGATTTTCCTCACAGCTGTTGCCCCCCCCCCAACCCCTCATGCTCGTATCTCTCAGGATGAGAATGAGTGTGCATTTCCTCTGCCGATATCCCTTCGGAAAACCAACCACTCTGGCTCTCGGCTCCCTGGGAAAATGTTGTTTGGCGTTGTGACATTGAACTGCTAATGATCCGTGCACCGGCTGTCCTTCTGCTAAGAGGGCAGGACCATGAGTGTGTGCCCACGCAGCCACAAAGCAAGTGTAAGATCTGAGAGAGAAAGAACTCAATCATTCAACTTTATTATATACACTGAAGGTATATCATAAAAATCATAAAATATTTTACAGTAAATATATACTCCAAAATGTAACAAAATTCTGCAAATATATATATATATAGAATTAATAACGTTTGTTATAATTAGAACAACAATTAGAACAAGCTGAGCATTTAGCAAGGAATAAAATTTACAGTGACCAACTTCCCAGGACTGTGGTCTCTGTTCTATCTCCATGACGACTCCCTGGATGTCAGGACTGCAAGACACACAAAAATACCCAGTGACGCTCCCAGTGTTTGGTATCATGGCACATTTTCTTGCTAAAACATCAGCACGTCCTGGGTTAGGGGGAAAAAAGGGGCACAGGCAAGAAGATTTGAGGATAGTGTTCCGTTACATCCCGACATGCCAGAGAGAGGGAGAGTAGGAAGGGAGGAGAGGAGAGAGATGGGGGATAAGACAAAGAAGACAGGAGAGAGGCCTTTGTGGTGCCCGGCTGAGATAGCAAATTGAGTCTGGTTTGGTGCATTGGGAAACATATAAGATATTTGCTCCAGAATGCGAGAGCCAGCAATCTGTGCCAGCTGAAGCCCTTTTCACAGAAGTGGACAGATCTGGAAACTCTCTCCTGTTCTGTGAGAATCCCTCATCTGTCATGTCACAGAGTGCGTGGACCCAGGCAGGAGGTAGAGAGGCAATCGAGTCGGTGATTTCAGACTACCGGAGTAGCAGAGGGGAACGCCAATGGACTGCGGCAGTCTCTGTAGTGAGTTGGGCATAGCTGACCGTACGTATCAGAGATTCAGAATCCGTTGTGTCCTAGTTACTAAAAGGCACTGAAAAAGGCACTTAGACACCTCATGCCCTAATTAAACTGAAGCCAGTAGGAGTCAGTGTGGTACTTTCATCAAAGTCTTTTCCTTCTGTACAAGCAACTGTAGTTCAGGCTAAAGACAGCAGCTGCTGATCCAAAGTGTTTAACCCACATGGTGGCGTTGAAGGGATCGAGAAAAAGCCATAGCTATGGGAATTCGACACTACCGTTAAGTCGACGAGGTTCCAGAAGTGGCCGTGAGATGGAGAACCAAAAACCAAACCCAAGTGAGTGGAACAGGGACGAGTCTCCATAGCCAGACAGGGAAAGAGGAAGCCCAGCTGGTGGGAGGAAGAAAAAAGGAGGCAGAGGAGGAAATCAGTAGGGAAAAAAGCTGGATGGCGATGTGGAGGACGGGCAATAGAACCTCCCAGCAGATGCTCAGTCCCAGGAGACCAGGTACAAGCACACCCTCATGCAGCTGTAAGATACCAGGGCGGGGAGGGGGGGGGGGCACTGGGAGGTTTGGCTCTGCGTTGGGCCAGTACAAGATGAAAGC
>JAODJX010000034.1:41256-66576 GCA_026776945.1 Isichthys henryi | reverse complement strand
GCCGCCGGGGGCCGGGCGCCCCCCCCCCCCACACGGACTTCAGACTTGCACAGGTAGTGAAACTGTGGCAATTTATCCAAGACGTTGTCAAGCATGTCTGGGTTGATGCTGCACTAACTGACCTTGCGTCTGGTCTGCAGGGGGTGGAGGACGCTTTCTACACCTTGGTGCGTGAGATCCGACAGCATAAGCTCCGGAAGCTGAACCCACCAGACGAGAGCGGCCAGGACTGTCTGAACTGCCGCTGTGTGGTGTCGTGACCCGGGTGAGCCGTCGGAACCACCAGCAGCACACGCACGATTAGCCTGGGCTGGATCATGCAGCTCGTGTCATCGTGCCCCTACATGACGACTGTCAGTGACTCTCTCACTTGCCCAGTTCTTGTTATTGCAAATGTGTGATGGTGGATAGTGGCTAGTGTTGGGTGCTCTGGTAGTCATGAGTGATGGAGGGACTGAGAGAATGAAAACGCATTTCAGCTCGTTCAGAAATCAAAGCTCGCCGTAATTCTGCCCCGGACAGGGAAATAAGTCGGATGTGAGCTTATTGCTGTAAATGCAACACTTTAATTCATGTCCAGTGCTCTTAGTGTCGGACTTTGGTAGAAGAAAAAGAAACACAATCCATTTACTCACAAAGTAGATGGTAGATTTAAAAATAGGTTTTGCATTTCTATAGGATGTGACAATAGGATTTTTTTCCTCCATACCTTGGGGTGGGCAGTGGATGGAGGGGCTGTCCAATCAAGATTAAAGACATTGCACTTAAGGTTTGAGAAGGCAACAAGCCTGCCCCCATACACGTCTTCCAACCTTGAGAGTTTCACTTGCACTAAAATGTTCTGAGCACAGGAGGAAAAATGATTGGTTCAGAAAAATAACCAATCCGATTGTAGAGCAGGCGATTCCAACCAATCAGATGTCTTGGTTGCTCCTCCTAGTTGTCCAATGAGCACCCTAATTGGCTCATTACGTATTTGTTTCATGTGCTCATGAGCACCCCCTTCTATCTGTTCCTCTCCACAGCTCGTCGACCGGGTGGGGGGGGGGCCGGGATCCAGCAAACGGGGGCCGTGTGGCAAGATGGACGTGAAGGGACTGTTCAAAAAAAAAAAAGAAAAAAGGAAAATGTGCAAATACAAGTTATGGGAAAGCGAGGAGGAAGGATGAAGCTGTTTGACCTTAGGGCGGGGATCTGAGGGTGGCTCGCCCACCAAGACGTCTCCCCGCCCGATGCACACGCGCACATCACCAAGGACTTCTCTCCTGTGTGCTTCGCTCAGGGCGAGTCTGTGAGTCCTTTAACTTATTGTTTTGCAGTCTCGACACTGGTCTTTCGCTGGACGCTTCTGCCCACGCCTTCCTGACGGCATGCCGCACACTGGCCTTGCTAAGAGTCCTCCGGTGACACTGGACAAACCTCAAAATGGCTGCAGGTGGAGGGAGCGGCAAATGAAATTACAGCATCGTTTCCGTTTGTATTTAGCTAAAAGGAATGTTGTGAATTGATTCTTGGGTAGTCTGTTTAAAAAAGATCTCATTCTCTATGTGCTGAGTGTATCCTGTCGGCCATCTTGGGCGTCACGTTGGTGAGTGGGCAGGGCTCCGGGCAGGGTTCACATTACGTTACTTTGCGCTCTGACACCCGTGTCATATGATCCCCCCCCCCCCCGGGTCTCCAAAGTCCTGTTTGCTGCATTCGCTCAGGCTTCTTTGTCAGGGGAGGGGCAGCCCAGTGGATTGGCATGTAAGTGGCACCTTCCTGCACGTGACCTGCCCAGGATAGACACGTGATGCACATTATTTAACTGGGATGTAGAACAGTGGAGTCTTTAAATCATCTGATCTATCTTTGTTGTTTTAAAACCTTCTTGGAGATGTAAAGTCATTGCAGTACGACGCTCTTGACTACCCACCCTTTCTGTTGCTTAGTTTAATTCATGAACCCATTTTCTGACTTGTTTTGTTAAAAAAGAAGCTTTATTTGAAGCTAGCTACAGCGATTTTTTTAATTAATTTTTTTTTTATGTTGCTGCCAGTGTATTTCTGTTAGAGACCAGGGATTGGGTACAGAGGGGTTCAGACCACGCAACCTGCTAATCACAGACCTAACAGTTACTGTGATGACATTAAGATGCCCCTTTCCTACCCAGTCCCGCGTCTTTGGTTTTGATTGACAGTCGTTCGTGGGAGCTGTCAGTCTCTCTGGAGGTCTTGATGTAGCTCAGGAATTGTGGTGGATGAAGTCCTTTCTGATTCTGCTGTCTAAGATGGGCATTCAGTTTAAGTGACAATATTTGTCTTCCTTATGGTACAAAATGCTTTTATCCTCCGTCTGTTCATTGGAAACTCGATCCAGATGCCTCACAGTGTTTTATATCTTTTTGTTTTGTTTTTGCACTCCTTAATGTGAAAAGTCTAAACTAAGGGTGGGAAATGCGAAGGGAAAAGAGTGCTTTGTGTAATGATAACCTCCTCTGTTGTGTGTATTTTAGTGCTGCTTCATTTTTTTGTCTCACCTCATCATCCTCGGTATAATTGCCGTCATATTTTCCTCTGGAAATTGTATGGAAATTGATGCAAGATTGTCTTACATGACCTCACTCTGTTTTTATTTCATGAACTGATAAACATCTCTGGATCAATCAACTTTTCCAATAAGTGCCAGTGTCGCGTGGAAAATTGAGACATTTTTTTAAATTATTTTAAAATATAAATTTTCATATGCCAATAAGTAATGAAGGATTCAGCTGTACATGTCGTTTTGTTTCAGCAAGATGACCCTTGTTTGCCTCATACGTATAGAAGCATCCTTGGGTTTGGACTGTCCGAGGTGCTCCTTAGTGTTTGAATGTAGGTTTAGTCCATAAAATGTGTTTAATTTCCAATCTAACTATTCATAAACTGTGGTAGGGTTACAGTGTAGAGTAACCAGAGAGAGTATACAGGTTAAAATACCAAGTTAATGTTTTTTTATTATTATTTTTTACCCAGAGCGTTTCTTTCTCCAAACGCTCATTGTATAAGCTTGTAACTATTTTAAAAAGAAGTCGAATCTAACTTAATGGCCACTTGGTTAAAACGCTTTTTGCCCCTCTTTTTTATTGACTGTATACTAAAAGGAACAGCGGCATTCTGGAGCTGAATATAAACTTTTCGCGGGTTTGACTGACAGATCGCCGGAAAAAACAACTAAATACGAAAAGCCCACATTCGTTCGCTTTAAACGTATGCACACATTGCATCTGAATAGTCTACAAGGACACACTCGGAATGCATTTTTGGCAGAGGAAAATAGTACCCTCACCCTGAAGCCCTATTGTGCAAAGTGCTTCAGTAAAAGACGGGGCAAATAGTGTGTATGTGGGCGGGGGAGGGAGGGCAGGTCAGCTAGGGACTGTCCCCGAAAATGATAGCATGCGTCAGGGACACCGGTGAAATGAACACCTTACCAGCATTGGCCTGTTTGTATATCTCAGCAGTCTGATTTTTAGTGACCGCTCTTGGCTGGCTTTTCTCAGTGAGCGTCCGGGCTATTCAACCACCAGGTGTCGCTGTTCTTTCTTTCTTTTTTTTTTTTTAAACCTTCCACAGCTCCCGATCCCGAAGATAAGGGACTCATCAGGATGACGTCGCAGCCTTCAAAACAAACCAGAACTCTAGTCCAATGCTGTGACTTATTCGTTATATGTGCATTTGTGTTTTGTAGATAACTTGATCCAGTGCAAAACTTTTATTTTGCATTTTTAACTGTACTCGTGTGTTTTTTTCTGGAACCGCTGTTATGTTATATTACAAAGTGATGTGACTTACAACGGCGAAACTGTGGTATTGTAAATTTTTTATTTGTATTGCATATAGCACTACGCAAAATATGGAAAATAGAGAATGTGTTCCCAGAGGTGTCAAAAACGTCTTATTGATTATTTTTTTCCCCAGCTTTGGTGTGATGGTCCTGGGTGGTTTTTGCTTTGAATTCGAAATCGACAACTTTTACGGGGTTGTTGAGAATGGACGTAGTCGTGCAAAGCAAATTATAAGGAAGAATATATATTAGTGATTAATAAAGAATAGCCAGAAGTGAATGGTTTGTTTTAATAGGCTGCTAAGTGCGGAACTGCACAATACAAGTAGCTTCTCAAAAAATTAATAAACACTAGGTTGTTCGCAAAAAATCTTAGCTTGTGAAGGTTAACGGAACTGATCTGTAATTTATCTTCCATCCGTTCTAAAGACATTTTCTCTCATGTATATAACGATACACTAGGCCTGCGCTGATCCATCCATCCGTCAATTTTCACTCTCCTTTTCCAAGGTAGGCCTATTTAAGTCATTAATTTAAATTATTTAAAATAGCCGAGCAGGCTACTTATAAACGGCTTCACGTCACTTTTATTACATTTGTAATTTCCCGGACTGGCATCCTGTGCAGGATGTACCCCACCCTTGTGGAAACGCGCTCCGGGGTGGTGGCTGTGCTCCACGTTTCGGAGGAAAAATTGCAATGAAATACTAACTGTTAAGAAGAGTACGTCCCGTTCTTTCGACTGGTCAAACGTGAAAGGTATCTTCGAAGGATTCGCAATGCTATGGAAACGCCTTGCAGTAGCGCATGAGAACGAAGCCCAGTTACCTCTGCGGCGCCTTATTACCCTGCGCAGCTTAGGGGACGTGGTGCGCTTTCGCTGATTTCTGTCACTCTGTCGAGAACATCGAAATATTTCACAGTCTGACATAACTGACTATAATCATGGAAACGGTGAGACTGAATTCCCTCAAGAAAATGTTATCAAAGGTAAGAAATTGCATTGACTTATGCGACACAGCTGTTTTGCTTAATAATGTAAGGCTACCTCGACGCAATCAAATACTGCTTTATGAATAACAAAAGGGGAGGACATGCAGTTGTTATTATATTTAAGATAGATATAGAATGCAAATAGCAGCAAAATAACTAGTTTGGGAATATCTGATATAAGGTCCCCGAGGTCAGAATCCCAATCGCTACATTTTCAAATGAAATTTGATTTAGAGATATCGCGAAAGAGACCTTGACCGGAATGGTTGGAAGAAATGCATCCAGACGTCAATACAATTTTTAATGTACTGCGTCTCTGCAGATGTGCCCGTCTTAGCTCTTGATCACAAATAAGCCATTATCGGTTTTTTTTTTTTAATCTCTGTGAGCTCCCGGTTGTTCGTAATGGTGTGCTGTAGAAGTAGAGAAGATGACTTTAAGAAGGGAGCACTCTCTCTGTTTTATGTATTTCTTTTAACCGGAATGCACTTGACCAAAGTGCGCCTTTAATTAGTTTATTATCGTGCTTCAGAGCAGGATCATTGACTAGGGATGTCAGACCAGTGGGAGGCGCCTTTGATTATGCGTTAGGTTGTTCAAATCGAAATAATCGATTTTCATTATATTTCAAGAATGCAGTTCTCGTCATATAGAAATACGCAATTGTTTTGTATAATTACTATCATTATTATCATTTGAAAAACAGAAATACAAGCACAGGCATTTGATTGCTAGTGAAATATGGAGCGTGATCTGCCAGTACACCAGTCTTAAGCCAGTGGTGGACACCTATGGTAAGTGTCCGATCCAATGACTATTTATTACTTTTCGGATCGCTGTTTGATTCAAAACCACCTTCATCCATTGATGTTCATGGCTCAGTGTTCAACGACGGCTCCAGTAGTCACCTGATGTGTCTAACGGGGACAATCCCAGTGTGTCACAAAGGTAAACCACACCCAATCAGTTTCACTCTGACATCATTTCTCAGGTCACATGATTCCACCTGACCCACATAGCTACTATTCTTTTCGGTTCGCTGTAGGGATGGAGTGTAACATCCCAGTGTGCCTATGGCTGCTACAAAGCTACCCCCTGCACCCACCTATGTGTTACATTCAGCCAACCAAAAGCAGCATGATCGTCAGGTCAGAAAATGTTGATGGTGACGGGAAGGTCGACTTACCTTACCTGCAAAACTGGAAGCCTGTGAGTCTATTTCTTTGTGAGTTATTCTGTAGCATTTAACAAGTACTACATTAAATAAGAACGGCATTAGCTAAAAAAAAATGCCTGTACCTTTAACAGCCACCAGGGGACGATGTCCTTTTTTCCTTAGTGCAGGGTCACTGTGAGAGCCTGCAGCCTGTCATAGGCAGAGCAAGGGGACACCTTGGACAGAATACCCGTACATCGCAGGGCACACAAACATTGTGGTCTCTGTGGGTAGAGACACGAGTTCCCTTAATCACATGTCTTTGGACCGCAGGAAGAAGCCTATGCAAATAGGAGGACATGCAAATTCCACACATAGAACATGGTGGTGTGCCTTTTTCGGCCTGCCCACTGAGCGAATAAGAGACAATGTCCATGTGCGCAATTCTTTTTTAAAAAATAATCACTCATTTGTGTCCTGAAAATATTCATGTATTTATTTTTTACTGCATTCCTCACCACACCATACTTGATAAACGGAAGATTGATCGATCGATAGATGGGTCTTTAATACATTGTGTTAAGCTGAACTTATAAATGCACTCAGAAAAATATTAGATATGTGTGTCCAGCAGTGAAATATAATGGGATTAATAGGTTAACTTTGCAGATTTTATTGGGATAAAACACCAACATCGTGAGTCCGTCCCCACTGTTAGCACAGTCATTCCTCAAACCACGCATTGGGCTCCCCATTGACTGCCTCCATTCTTCATCCTCAGCCTCTTACAGACCTGTACGGCCTGGTCCAGGTGATGAGAATCACGTTTGGAAAAGAGCTGCCCCTGTGCAAGTACAACGGCACGCCGGCAGGCCTGGAGACCGTCAACAGTGAGGCGCCTTTCTCGGGTCACTATGCTGCACTATTTACACATCCTGCTATCTTTCAGTTGTGCAGACTTGCAGAGGTCAGCGGCAGAAAGCCATTCTGGGGGGGGGTTCTTTGTATGTAGCATTTTACTGGAAGGTGTGAAATGAACGTCTTAACACTGACACCCATGTGTCTGACCTGGTTCAAAGCAATGTTTGTTTATTCACTCCAACTTAACACAACGTTTTATCATTTTCATAAACTTAATTTTGTGATTTGTTTTATTTACGCAGCGATTCCAAAAATCTTCTATTTATTCACTAACATTCAGGTGAATTTTAACAAGATATACTATAAGTATTGTTATGCCTGTTTGAGCCATAAGGACAATTTCACAGTGACATGGTAACATTATTCAATTACTTCTATACGTTTTGCAGATGGATTTTTGTCACTGCCTGTGTCACAGATCCAAGCTGAGGCACAGTGGTCTGCAAGTAAAGGGTCAAAGGTCATCCTGAGCAGAGAGGATGTCTATTCATCTAATGAATCAAAATGTTAGCTGTTCCAAGGCCGTGTCCCGAAAATCCACCATAGAATGGAATGAAACTTGTCAGATATAAAAGATTCTCAAATTAGAATGGTAGACATATAATGCCTGATTACAAAGATTTGAGCACATACATTTACGGTAGAATGCTCGCTAATGTTTACATCTAAAATTTCATTATATTTCAATGAAACAAAGAATTGAATGCTGTGTGATTATTGTGTGATTGTGGCTGCCATTATTTAAAATAAAACAAAACAAGTCAATGAGTCCAAGTGTCTGAGTGTTACTTCGAAAAACAATATTTTATTCACATTTGTGTTCTTGTTAGTTCACCATAAGACCCCTATATTTACTGCATCACTTTTATCAGGGATATATTTGTGAAATCATTTACAGGGATAATGGCTTCCACCTCACAATTTGCAATAAGCAGAAACTCTGCAGGATGACTTTACTGTGTTTTGGACCTTTCTGTACCTGCACTTCACCTGTCTTTGCTGCCTAGCAATAAAACTGTAGCGATATATAGTGCATATATAGTGTTCATGATATATTGTTGCACGGTGGCTCACTGTTGGGTAGCACTGTTGCTTCACACCTCCAGCGTTGAGGTTTGGACCTCTGCCTCACTCTATGTTGTGTGTTATTTTGTGTTCTGATCATGATACTCCAATTTCCTCTTGCAGTTCTATAAATTGCCTACAGAGTTTGACTGTACGTATTTACGCTAAATGATAAACTAGTATGTAAAAAAGCATGCTATTAACATTACATCTGCCAGCAGTCACTGCACAAAATACGTCTTTTTCTTTACACAATATCACACTTGGATGACATTGCCGCTTGTGTCATTTTAAACATGATTTCAACCTGTGGTGAAGTTTAAAACCAGGATTCCGTCTTCGAGAAACGATTCTTATGGTAGCGTATGACGCCAGAAACGTCTCGTGACCGGAAACACTCGCGCATCGATACAGGAAATGTTTCCATGTTGACGACGTTCCCGTTTTTATTCGTAAAAGTTCACAGCGTAAACAGACTACGGCTAAATTATATGTTACTGTTTTGTAACGTATGTTGGTAATGTAAGGAAGTAACGCAGTCGAGAACCAAGTCCAGGTGAAATACCGTCTGTAGCGCCGTCCCATTTCCGCCAACGTCGGGCTGGGAGAGGTTCGCTTGGGTTCCCTGACTAGGACTGTCCTGAAGGCGAAGCCGCGTTAGCTAGGAGCTAGCCAGCTAGCATCAACGGAGCAAGCCATGGCAGTTGTCAACGAAGGAGCGCTGAAGAAAATGCTGTCTAAGGTTTGTGGCCTTTGGCAGCTAAAGAAAAGCACATTTTCTGACGACTTCGGACAGCCTTTTACTTTCCGTTTCTAAATTAGCTAAGCTGACAGCGCTGTTGTGCTGTGGTCCATATTAAGTGGGCCGACAGAGCTCTGCGTCTTTAACATGTCATTATAAAAGAAATCACATAGCTGTTTAGTGTTCCAGGTACTTAAAAGACGGCCTCTAAATGAAATCCGATTAGACGTGTGTTCTACACTCTCGTGTTTTGCTAACCTAGATGGCTTGCGTGCTGTGATCTTATTTAGTTCATTATTGTTGTTATTTTACAGCAATACAAGTACAGAGATCTGACCGTCCGGGAAATCATAAACGTCATCTCTCACTACAAAGATCTGAAGCCCGTGATGGATGCTTACGGTAAGTGCCATCTCCATCACATTGGATCCGGCCGCCTCTTAGGACCCTATGTAATCGGCAGGTGAGGTGCGCTGGCTATACACTCACGCTGGGCGGAAAGCAGGTGATTTGTAGTCAGTCGTAACGTGCAACTGCGATTAATGTAAGACGTGTAAACGCGCGTAAACCAGGTTTATAGTTAAATTTGCCATTCCGATTTAGTCATGGTTTTGTGTGCGATAGCCGGCAAAACACATTGCAGATACGCAATTGCGGGAGATTGATTTGAGAATGTTCTATTCACAGTGTTTAATGATGGGTCAAGCAGGGACTTGATGAGTCTAACAGGAACTGTCCCAGTCAGCTACAAAGGTTGGTATAGATCATTGAAAGACAATTGAATGTATATGACATTTTTATCAGTGCGGTTCTGTTTTGTTTATTTGTTTATGAAAAGCAGCATTTATGTTTTGGTAAATATGCTGTAACGCAGGGCTGCCCAATCCTGCTTCTGGAGAGCTACCACCCTGCAGAGCTTAGGTACAGCCCTAATTTAACACACCTGATACAGATAATCAAGCACTTCAGTTATATCTCAGTATGAGAACCAGCTTTAACATAGCCAACTCTAATACTGAGATGACACTGAAATGGCTGATTATCTGTATAATCAGGTGTGTTAAATTACCGGTATCTCTCTGGTTTAAATGACTTTGCTGTTTTTGTTTACTGGTTTTTGCTCTCCACCCCACCCATCCATATTCCACTAGGAAATGTCTACAACATCCCTGTTTGTTTGTGGCTTCTGGATACCTACCCGTTCAACCCACCCATCTGTTTTGTGAAGCCCACCAGTACCATGATGATCAGAACAGGGAAACACATAGATGCCAATGGAAAGATTTACCTCCCCTATCTACATGAGTGGAAGCATGTAAGTCCCATATCGTCGCTGCCTTCTGTGTAGTTTGGGGTTTTGGTGGGAAGTCGTGTTCGTTTCCAGTGTCTCTTGATGTTTGGTTCCGAGTTCTTGCATTTGAACACGCTTCTGTATCCTGTCCCGCAGCCTCAGTCGGATTTGTACAGCCTAATCCAGGTGATGATAGTGGTCTTTGGGGAGGAGCCTCCGGTGTTTTCCCGGCCCACCACTCAAGCACCCTACCAGGCTTTCCAGGCTGCCGGCCCTCCAAACTGTAAGTACAGCATCTCGAGATGTGCACTGTATACTTAATTCCGGGAGTAATTGATCAAGTGCAAAATTATAGCCTATATCGTTCCTGTTCGCACCTCTTTGTTGTGTCTATCCATGACGCTGTGGCTGTTTTCCACCCCTCTGTTCTTCTCCAGCTTCCTACATGCCCGGAATGCCAACGGTGTCACCCTACGGATCCGGAATTGCTGCCAATACCAGGTAGGACGTCTGCATGACCAGCACTCCTTTGCTGTCGGCTTGTATCGTAAAAGCAAGATAGTTCATTTTGATGCAGCCTCATGTTTTGTGAACATGGTAGAGTATAGAATAAAAACATTGTTGTTGTGAGTAGCTGTATGGTTTCGTGTCAAGACACTGGTAATGTGGAGTGACAAAATTCTTCACATAGAATTTAAGACAGACTCGTTCTTTCACATCTTTCAGTTAGTGATGATCTTTTCCTGATGTGGTGTCTCCCTCTAGTGGATACCCAGGGTATCCGTACCCCAGCGGAAACTCGTACCCTGGTGCTGCTGGTCCAGGCCACTATGGACCCCAGCCTCCTGTCACCACTGTCGGTAAGTTACCTGCTGAGAGCTGTAATATTCACTTAGGGCCTACTGTTTCAATACACTATTTGTCAGTCAGTCATTATGTTCAGTGATTGCTCTGAGTTTTTGGTTAAATGCCAGTTTTAAAGAACCAGATGTTCCCTCACCATTGTCCTATACACCACAAGGATAATGTCCCAACTGCATGTTTGTGAATAAAATAGAGCGCTCTCTTGAACACAAGGAAGTTAAACGTCATCCAGTCTCTCCATTCACCAGATCTAAAAATGGCTGAACCTCTTTAAGACATTTTGAAGCACTAATTTTAAAACAGATTTCCAGTTCCTTCATTCCTCGAGGATTTTTCTTGAAGAATAGTCCTGGGGGGGCTCCTACATACTGTTCATGACTGAAGTGGTTCTGAATCAGATGTGGTTCTGTTCTTAAGTGCTAGATATTGCTGTATTTATAGATGTTTTTGTAATATACACAGATAGAGGAGTGGACCAAACCAGAAGTATGAGTAGAAAGGCCGGTGCTGTAAATATTTCTAAATATGGTCAAAGCATCCAGGACCCCAGGCAGTCTTGAATTATATTGAAAAAAGTTTCAGCATTTTTCTCTGTCCTGCCATTTTTCCTATGGTGGCTCACCAGTCTCTGTCTGGATTGTCGGCACAGGTCACCCCAGCTGCGCTTATGCCCAGTTGACTCCTTGACAGCACATGGATTGTATTGTGCTATTTGCCTCACTTGCGCTGCTTTGGCAAAAGCATCTGCTTTATACTTGAATGTAACAGCGCCCATGTGGTGAGGTGCACTGAGCACAGCGAATTCAGGTATGGAGATGGATTAGGCAGCCATATAGCTCAAAGTGTGTCTGCCACATAGCTCAAAAGACACAGTCACCTTGTTTGTCACACCACAACCCTGGAGTGCGCAGAGTGTTTTTGATGCAGCAGACCATCGTATTGAGTGTAAATATGCATATTGCGATGAGTGTGTGTCATTTTAATGGAGTTGGCAGCTCTTTTAAAATAGAAGTTGCTTTCTTAATTAACAACCACTACTGGTCTGGAAGTGGCACACACAGGGAAGCCAACAATCCACATGACACCCATGGTTGCACGCTAATGAAACAGACATTATACAGTTATGGCAATTACTATTTACACCAATAATACACAAATACACGCATTAATTTAGACTTTGTACAGATGTGTGCGATGCAGTGCATGCCAGTAACTGCATAATTAGACCCGCTGACCAACCTCGCAATGTCACATTACGCCAGCCTATGGTGGACAGTGGGTGGGATCAAAGCAAATGACAAAGTTCACCTTGGGGACCCTGCACTGGCAGTGTGCTGAAACGGTGATCACCGCGCTGATCACCACTCATATGACGTCGCATTGCTAAAACAACATAGATTTCGTTTGAAATAATGAAATGAGTCGATCGTGTTTGGTGTTTAAGTACTAGTACTGTATGTCGCCACCTTGAGGCTCCTCATAGAAAGGCTTGCGGCTGGAATGAACTTTCATGTGGTAGGGCAGCAGACCTCAGAGTGACCTCGGTGGTTGGGTTGTTTTGTTGGTGATAATATTCATCACTGTGTGATGCTGAAGAAGGATGCAGTATTTTTAATAAGGGTTTGCTGTCCTATGATTTATTCCTAATTATGGGTGTGTGTGCTGTACACACCAGTGAGGGTTTGGTTGCCTGTGGAACTATTAAAAATGTTCTTCCTATCATCATAGATCTGGTTTGTAAGGAACCCTGAAAATGTAGTGGAGACATTGCTGTGTTAAAGCTTTTCCATCCTCCTCAACCTGCATATTTGCTCCTGACAGCTAATGGTATTTGTGTTGGATCTCAGTGCTTCAAACTGAAAATTAGGTGATAGGTAGGGATGCCCCTACCAAGTTTGGACAGCTGTATGTGTATCAGCAGTTCTTTTTCACAAGTATACTGTTTCCCTTCCCCACACTGCTCACAGTTCAGTGTACGTCTGGCAGTAAACGCACCTGTCCGCTGTCCTCACCCATTGTTCTATAGGGTGTGCGTAAGCTATGAGCGCGTGCTGGCTCATCTTCACGCGCGTGGACACACACGCGTGCTCTTCACGTGCATGCTCGCAAAAATACAGTAGACTTTAGACTGTGTTAGTTGTCATCATTAAAGTTGAGAGTTTATTGCAACATGCTGTGTGTTTAAGGGATGAAAGAATAAAGATGGAACAAAAGAGCTCATACATTAAGGAAACTTCACAAATAGGGGCAGCTAAGGAACAGGGGTAAATGCTTAATACTTATACCTATTTTTAAATATAAGCTATTATTGACATTAAAGCATTATGTCTGGGGGGTGTCTTATGTAAAGTAAATGTTTTTCTAAATGATTGTGTATTTTTATGCCATTGTTTTTGCTTTTTGTGACTAAAGCACAGTGACTGGGATCCTACTGTGCTGCTCTTGTGTAGTGTACACTGGGATTGTCTCTCACTTTGTTTAAACACTAAGCAATGCAGGCGCAAACAGGTGCACGTTGGAGAGGTGCAGGGCCACCTTGTATAAGTGAAGCTGCTCCAGGAATATAATGGCAAAATATCACCACGTTTGATGAAGCGAAACGGCGAATCTTCCCTTTAGCCCTTGAATACTTAATGAGTTTGGTATGACATGATAGGATGCTTTGTAACATACTGATGTTGGTGAGGCATGGTTCACCTGTGAGTCCCATCCCCCGCAGGCCCAAGCCGTGACGGCACCATTGGGGAGGACACCATCCGTGCTTCCCTCATCTCAGCGGTGAGCGACAAGCTTCGCTGGAGGATGAAGGAGGAGATGGACCGGGCCCAGGCAGAGCTGGATGCCCTTAAGAGGACCGAGGAAGACCTGAAGAAAGGCCACCAGAAGCTTGAGGACATGGTGTCTCGTTTGGACCAGGAAGTGGTGAGAAAATCCCTTGGATTTCTTCAGAATTTCAGACCAATTTTTCCCAAGCTCTGGTCTCTAAGACCCTTTAACAAACACTGGACTATCTTTGTAAAATGGGTGGAGTCCATTTAATCTTTGCTCCCGCCACGGCTGTTTGCAGCTTACTGCTCCATGTACATAGTCAGTGTGACACCTGTTTCATTATCCGTCTCCCACACCCACCCATCAGACGGACGTGGACAGGAACATCGAGCTCCTGAAGCGTAAGGATGAGGAGCTGACCAGCGCCCTGGAGAAGATGGAGAGCCAGTCTGAGAACAATGACATTGACGACGTCATCGTGCCCACGGCGCCCCTCTACAAGCAGATCCTTAACTTGTACGCCGAGGAGAATGCAATCGAGGACACCATCTTCTACCTGGGGGAGGCGCTGCGGCGCGGAGTCATCGACCTTGAGGTTTTTCTCAAGGTGGGTTCTTTTCATCCCAGCTTATATTCTCTCCGTTCTTTTTCTCTCTTCATTTGTCCTTTGTGTTCCGGATGTCCCAGCTGCAGTGTTGCATGCGAGCTAGATGAGGGAAGCAGTGTTTCACTAAATATGAGCAATAGCAGTTCATTTTTACTCTGGGCAGCCAGTGAAATGGTGAGTGAGGCCCTGATTGCCGAATACTGCATAAACAGTGACGGTAAGGTAAGGCTTCAGTAAACCTTACTCCTTTGGTTTTACTTTAGTAAATGAAAGGAACCTGTTTAGATTCTATGGTTCAGTCAAAGTCAGCTTTATTGTCACTGTACACATGCGCAACAAAGTGAAGCAGTTGACTCTCTTTGAGCAATCATCACACATATCAACATGACACATGTTGTAACAGATGTTAGCATCCCTCTATCTGGGCTTTCCTAATCGCCCAAAGGGGTCACAAGTTGAGGAAGTGGGTTTGCTGATGATCCTCTTCCCCATGCAGCACGTGCGTCTCCTGTCCCGCAAACAGTTCCAGCTGCGAGCTCTGATGCAGAAGGCTCGCAAGACGGCCGGCCTCAGCGACCTCTACTGACCTCGGTGACCTCAGCATCACTGGGCACTTGAGCCGTTTTCAGCCCTTTTTTCAGACCGGCTACTCTCTCTTCACATAGTGGCACTTGTTCCCCACAGCTTTTGGACTCAAATATGCTGGGCCACGGCAAACAGAGTGCATGTTTGTGCACAAAAAAGATCATCGATTCTCAACAGGATGAAAACGGGAAACGTATCACTTGGGGGGCGATTAATTGAAAAATGCTTGGTTAAATGAGGGGTGGAGTATTTTAACCTTTTCTTTATAATTAAACATCAAATGTATACGTTTATTTTTGTTTGTATTAAGCATTAGTAACACATCCTGTACTGCACTATCTAAACAGTTCTGTCCCAGCTAAACATGGACAAAGGCTTCAAAACAAGAACATTATATACACTACAGAGTTGAGTGGAAGGAGGGTCTTTAAAAAAAGGTGGGGTGGAGTGGGGAATGGCGTGAGGTCACCACTGGTTCACAAATTTTTCCCAACATGAAGGGACAGATTGCATGGGAATGGAGTTTTGACCTACCTGATTTTCATTCATTCGTGAGGTCTTGCTCTGTAGATATTCTTGAAGGTGTACTTACTGATCCTTAAAAAAACAGGAAGCAGTACAGACTTTTCAGGTGGGGAATTGTGTGTCTATTTACTGTTTTAAAGTCTGTTCTCCCAGCTGTGCTTGGAAATGTTAGCAGTTGACTTGATTACTATAGATTTGTTCAGTCTCCTTTGCAGTCTTCACTGGAAGTCGGTGTACCGGAAGTCATCTTTATCCATATTACAACGGAACGATGGAGGTACATATCTATAGCATTCATAGATGGTTTTTTAAATCTGAAATCTTACCATGTTTAATAGCTGGTTTTCTTGCCTTTCTGCGTAGTAAGTTTCTAAATATATAGAGCTATCAAAGTAATGTTATTTGGGAATCAGTAATTTTATGGAAAGACTTCAGTGAATTCCTGGTGAAGATTGACAATATTTTTCACTAAAATCTAGTTTTGTTAAATGCACTTTGAAGGAAATTGTACAATATTTCATCTGGAGGAATAAACTTTACTTTTTTTTCATCTAAACATTGTCGCTATTGAATAGCACTCGGTAAAGGTAAATATTTTCACAAGATTAAAAATACCAACTTGAACAAGTTAAATTGTCAAGAGTTCTGTCTCTACTGGTAGGAAGTATTTCAAGGGTTACGTAAAGTCTACCTTGCATCTGTACTGGAATGGAGGACTTTTGTCCCAAAAAAGCCTTAGAACAACAGGAGGCAGGCATACAGGAAAGGAGGGAAGAACAACATTGCTGGGGTTTATTCTTGATGTTTAGTTTGGTCACCATAACCTGAACAGAATCTACAGCTCTTCCTCTTGCACTTGTAGATGCACTGCTTCTCGTTATGAAGAAAGGCTCAGGCATGACCAGGCTCAGAGACCAGAACAAGACAGTCCTTTATTAGGAAAGTGCTATGGGACAGTCCAAAGACCGACACGATTAAGCTTTCATTCTAGAGATTACAACTGTAAACAAAGGTAGCCGCCTAACAAGACAAGCTGATGGTAACATTAACCCTGCCCCATTTAGTAGTACTAATGGTCAGATAGAAGCCTCACGAGGCACTGAATAGCTCTCAGAAATGCATTTTTCTAAACAAAAAATAACAGCTTTGGTTGATGTATGGAATGGCTGATTACTTTTGCTTGCAAGACTGACCCTTGTTTTATTTTTAAATACTCAATATAGACTGCACAACAAAGACAAGTACAGACAAAAATCACTGCTGACAAAGGTCCACAAAGGAGATTTCCAACTAGCGCAGGTACAGTGAGGCAGTAAGGTGCTTAACTGTTTAGAGACTGTTTGGTTTAACCATTTGGTTCAGGAGTGCTGGATAAAGGGGATTGTTGGCTAAAGGAGGTAGCTTCAAAGCTACCGTAGTCATCTCTGTGTGACTCTCAAAGGACGAGCTCCTTCTGGACACCCCATAGGGTCTCTGCGCTCTTCACCAGCTGCTTCTCCTCACTGGCCTTCAGAGTCATGTGCACCACATCGGTGAGCCCACTGTTGCCCAGGACACAGGGCAGACTGAGGAAGACCTCATCCTTCACACCGTGCATGCCCTAGGAGAGGACGACACGCTGTCAGTAAGGCAGGGGCCATCTTTCGATTGAACATGTGTACACAAGCTGACTCTCAAGACAAGATTCAGGTTGTGCAAGGATAGATAATCTACGTACTTAAATGTCAATGACAAGTTATCTTGGGTGTTACCAGCATTTTGTTTTCCTGGAAGCATCAGCAATCTGAGGCCAGGCCAGTGGACATAGATATGCTCTGATGTAGTCAATGGCAGACAAACGCCAGGATTTGCTGCATCTACTTCTACTGTGTGCACTATGTATAGAAGACACTCACCTGGACCAGGGTGGACACTGGGTGCACCTTTCGCAGGTTCTTCATGATACTCTCCACCAAGTCAGCTACAGACAGCCCGATAGCCCAGGATGTATACCCTTTCAGCTTGATGACCTCATAGGCACTGAGGGACAAGAAGGTTGAAAGGAATCAGTTTAACACTTACTGCACCCAATTAACAGATTAAAGTGTGACAAGAATGCACGTCCATTACTAGGACAACCTCCACGGCTCTTGGGTTGCTGATGCACAAATTAAACCTTCTGATTTTCCGCTTGCTCTGCCCTGTACATACTGAGATTAGAATATGTGACTTTGTCTCGGTTCATACTGATTTCTAGAAATGGCATTAAAAATTCAAAACTGAACTGTATTTAACAAGAAAATTCTGGAAGGGAGGTATGCCTCCCATTGTGTAGCATTTACATTATGATAAGACTCACCTGTCAACTACCATCTTGTGGACACTTTTCCAGTTTTCGTCATCTGCATCTGAGCCCAGTTGTGGGTTGATGTTCTGGAGGGTGACCCCAGCCACATTCACACCACTCCACACAGGTACTGCAAAAGAGGTGGGAACATTACGATCCAGACTAGCAAGAAAAGGTCAGAAGCAGTAGGGAAGATTTATTACCTTGCTAAAGACTTCCAATGATGGTTTGGCAGGTCAGACAGGTCAGACCACACCGAGCACATGCACGGGATAGACTGAGAATACACTTACCACTGGAGTCTCCATGCTCCCCAATGACCCAGCCATGGCAACTGGATGGATGGATGTTGAGTTTCTCGCCCATCAGGTGGCGGAAGCGAGCAGAGTCCAGGTTGGTACCACTGCCAATGACACGGTTCCTGGGGAAACCACTCAGCTTCCAGGCCACGTAGGTCAAGATGTCCACTGAGGGGGACACCAAATTAGAGAACAACTCAGTAATCAAAGCAGAATGACAGATGTACTGGGCCTCAGACATGTAATGTAAGCAAGCATCTGAAGTTAAGCCATAATGGTGTTATATTTATCTTTTTTCCATATAACATGGTTGGGAAGCGTTACCTGGGTTGGAGACAATGAGGAGAATGCAGTTTGGGCTGTACTTGACGATGTTGGGAATGATGAACTTGAAGATGTTGACGTTGCGCTGCACCAGGTTGAGACGGCTCTCGCCCTCCTGCTGCCGGGCACCAGCTGTCACCACCACCACCTTGGAGTTTGCAGTCACACTGTAATCTGAAGATTTAGGCAACAGTAGGGCATCAGCTTGGTTCCTCAAGCCAGGCGACACACTACTCAGTCAGATTTCACAGGGGTCTTTCCACTATTCAAAGGACCATATCAGTGCTTAAAACGTCCTCTCAGCACTGCTGCCTCACAGACTACATGCGCCTTTGTCAGAGCAGCTGTCCGCATCCATTTTCATTGATCTTCCTCAATCTAGTTGTACACCTAGAAATCTCTTGCTGGGACATTCACACAACCCATCACATTCATCACCTTTGTCAGACACAATCTTCGGGGTCCTAAGGAAGAGACTTCCATGCTGCAGGTCCATGGCTTCACCTTTCAGTTTATCCTCAATGACATCGACCAGAACCATCTCATCAGATAGTTCCTGGAGGAGTACAGAAAGAGTACCATTGGCTATGCTAAATTAGCATCGACTAAACAGTAGGTCTTAAGTTAGGCGGAGGATTAAGACCTCCTGTTTAAAGGCAACTTGCATTAGACTGCAGCTTAAGATAGTGGGTGGCATTCTCGGCCATTATTTCGCCTGTCACCTTCATCACGGCTATTGGTTTTAGCTGAATTCAACTGTCATTCTCACCTTCATGAGGATACTGATGGAGCAGGCCATGCCCACCATGCCAACACCAACCACCGTCACCTTGTTCCTGGAGCCAACGGCATCTTCCCTCAACACATTCTCAATCAGCTTCTCCTTTGTAGATGCCATTGCTGCAGGCTAGCAGAAGAGAACAACGTGAGAAAAGTGAGGTAGAACCGCTTTTGCCAGGGTGCTCCATAGTAAGTGTTGCAGCTATGACCAATTCAGTTTTCTTGTTGAAAAGAATCGCCCTGTAATCCAAAAGGGCCTTTAGGACACGCACCATGGTAATAGACTTGCACTAAGGTTGTGGACATTAGCACCCCAGTTCAGTCCGAGCTCCTATATGCCACGTACTAAAAGCTGTGTCATTCTTGTACTATACAATCCGGACGTGACTCGCACTTTCCAAATCAGGCCACTCCTGCTCAAACACATGTTTAGTCAGAGACTGACAAGTGCTAGGTTGCCTAGGCAACACTTTTTCCACCAGCTCCCCCCCCCCTTAAGTTCACCACTGGGAGTGGCCAATGGATATGGAGAAAGGCAACTGGTTTTCATCACCATCGCAGCACAGAGGACAGACAGGGTGCCCATTTCCGCCCTGAACCACTGGCCACCCCAGTGGACACTGGGCAGCTCGATGGTGGAATTTGCACTGAATTACTGTAAGATGAGCTGGTCAATTAGACCTTAAGTAAGGCTAGCTAACGTTTTCATGACACTCAGGCTCAGCCAAACATGAAGAGCATCTTTGTCTATTTTAAAATTGCTTTAACCCCCCTATGAAAAGATCCCTTAAGAGAAATATACGCTCAACTCAGAATCACATTTTACTTACATTAGAATGGAGGCAAGAGACTTTATATGTATAAGAACTTGTCCTTGTTTTAATTTTCACCATACATACATAATTTTATCGAGAAGGACATAATTATTACAAGTTAATGTGAAAAAAATATGCAAAAATGCAGATCCCCGTACATTGTACTGGATAAGCAGTTAACGAAGATAGACGGACTTGCATACTTACTAGTATGCAATTTCGAAAAGCCCAATTATGTAAATTTTATATATCAACCCATCTCTTCTGAACACCAGCTATGAAATATGCCTGTCCAGACAGTAGTTTCGGACCCTTTATTGGACTACAACTGAATAAAACGACGCAAGCAAGACTGACGTACTATAGATACGTCCGCATTTCTTGATGGGTAAACCTTTAATGCAAAGTATTTTGAAGCTTTTAAATGTAAGGTAAGGGTCGAGGTAACCGGACAATAAACACAGTAGTCCTCATAATTACGATGAAGGCGCACGCTTCCCTTTCGAGATTAAATTTATCGGTATCTTGTTCGCATATTTTTAAAACCTGAAACAGAACTGCACGTTTTCCGATCCCACGTTGAACGTTGTCTTATTATAAAAGGCACGTGATGAATCAACGAGTTCCTGAGTGTAGGAACCTACAGCTAAAATCCTCTTACAGTTCTGACACCTGCAACCTAATAGCCGCTTTCAAAACTGCAGAGAGAAAGCGACGAGATTAATCAGTCTTGCGCAAGTGCTCTGAATGTGAGCAGAGAAAGTGAAATAAAAAAAAGAAACTAGGAAGCACGTACCACGTGTGAAATAACTGAAGACTTTTACAGGCAATATGCCAAAAGGGTAATCGCCTAGTTTACATTCACATTAAATTAGGCCTAATAACATTTTGATGAGGCAGAGCAGTATTAAAATGTGTCATTTCGGCTTAGATTATTGGGAGCAATATTTAAAGCACTCTTGTGAGAAGAATAATTGCAATCGTCATGTGGCACAAACGCCACATTGTCCTCAAGGAATATAATGAAATCAGACAACATTCCATTTGTTGCATTAATGTTCAAGCAGTAAATTGAGTAATCTGATGGCTCGGTTTTACTTGCAAAACTATTATCTAGTTTTATAGATAATAAAAGCACGCAAATGTGCGCGACGGGTGACCGGATGGTGGAGCGATCGGACTGTACCGACAGTGACTGGGCGGACCGCGACCTTCCTGCTGTCAGATGCGCTGTTTGGGGGCGCAGTCAGCGCTTAACTCGCTCACATTACCTGAGCTGATAACATTAACGCCGCAAAAGATCAGATAAACCCAGAAAGGCAAAGTGCAGAACTAATCACCCCTAATCAGCATGCTGTGTATTTATAAATATATATATAAAACTTACATATCGGAAAAGCACCGCGTTAATGCCTTTAAACCCTCATTTAAAGGTTCCTCACCTTTAGACTCCGGCGAAGGGTAAATGAAACAGTTTAGCTACAAATGTAAGATAGAGACCGCCTGGTGCCCCCCAGACGACTTGCTCTTCTGCAGTAGTGAAGAAGAAGGAGGAGCTTTTATTAGACAAGGCGGATGTGGGCTGAGCTGCCCGTGCTGGTTGTCACGTCGCGATAGCGCTCGGCGGAGGGGATAGCTAGTCCCGGTGCTGCGTATCCACAGACCCACTTTCCTGCACGGGTTGTATTGTAAATTGTAACAAAGCAAGAATAACATTGTATCTAATGTAAGGTGCATCGTTAATGCTTAGAAACAATAACTACGCATTTAATATTATGTTTTCTGATTTTGTGTTGCAGTATCATTAAAGATAATTCTGATTTAGTTGCTCAGTACTGCTTTGACCTGTTGATGATGGGGTTAATCCACCCCCACTACCCGGCCTTACTGCTTTGATTGGGGGAGCCAGTGAACCTGCAACTTATCCTAGGAAGCCCAGGGCTGAAATGCAGGCGACACAGAGGCAGGGATGCCAGCTCATCAGAAAAGAGACACACTACGTGCTTAAGCTACAAACTGCTTAAACAGCATGTGTTGGACAATGGGGGCAGTTACATTAACTGGAAGAGAACATGCACACTTCCCATGCGCGTAGCCGGGACAGGAATCGCAGGAACAGCCCTTGGAGGTGTGAGGCCGTAGGACCCCCGCTCCCTATATGTCAGGCATTCAGTGAATGCCGATGGCGTGTATCCATAGTGAAAAGTAGCAGATATAATTAAACTGTGATTTAGGTTTTCAAACGCGTTTATATAAATTATATATATAAAATCCGGATCCGTCGCGAAAACATTGTAACATGCAGCATTCCGATTCACAACACAAGACGTCAAGCTGTGTTTGTTTAAATTGGTGTTATCAGTATCCAGTCGTGAGTAGTTGCGATAAAGGTCAACTTTATCATTAAGCAAACCTTACTTGTAACAGATCGACAAAACCCTTGGTAGTGTTGTACAAGTATTTTGAAATAACTGAGTCGAATCATTTCATATCAGCGCTGAGTAAGTTTTTCTTTTTCTATTTTTTTTTTAAACAGATACTAGCTTAATAGGCAGGGACGGGTGCGGTAGTTTTACATTCATCATTCACCAAAGATTGTGAAACTATACTTATTGACAAATTTTCCGCTGTTTTACACAACTGTATATTATCAATATGTACTTTTATGCAACCCATAAGACAGAACTTTTTAAATCTAGGTTTCGAAATCGGCCCGTGCATATACGAGATAGTTGTTGCCGACAATATAATGTTCAGGTCTGTGGCATGTATTGCGGGTAGCTACAGTCCAGCGGTCCGTCAGATCTTGGTTACCGATCCAAACGTGCGCGAATGCGTTAATGAAACGGGGTTTTCATTTTGAATGCGCTTGTACTTTTCCACTGGCCGCCGGCTCATGTTCTCCAGGAAACGTGACTCACAGCGCACGTAACACTATTTCCATGTCACAACTCGTTTAATGAATGTTTAAGAATGGGGAGTGAGAAGCTTTAGGGGCATTCCTGTGCTATAAAACATGAAAGCCAGGGCTGCCAACTCTCACACATGTGGCGCGACACTCACGCTTCCAGATTCTCACCTAAGAAATCTTATGTCAATTCTGTATTATTCAATTTTAAACCTAATATTAGCTAGATCAAAATTGTTCGCATGTGTGTGCCGACTTATCGCGAATACAAAATCGCACTCCAGCCAGGTGACCAAAGTTTGCAACCCTGATCATAGTATATGTGCACGTGTAAATTGTAGCTTCAGGGTTGCCAATTTTGCTCAGCTGGCTGGCGTGAGATTTTTAGATTCAGACAAGTCCGCACACGCACTTATATGTATGTAAGTTTTATTACCCTGTAAATAGTTTGTACGGTTTGCAAAATGCCGCAACGCGTTTACTGTAGCTAGTTTGGGGTTTATAATGGAATACTATGTATTTGCCGAAAGATTTTATTGCGTGAGCGTGAGAGTTTAAACGCTCGTGAAACGTGTAGTTTAGCGATTGTTTTTTTATGTTATTGTTTTTGACGCATTATTCACATGGGGGAAACGACAGGTAAATGTAAGAAAATGTGTATAAGGGCATTCCAGACATAAGCAGGCGTGTCTTCTCGAAATCTACCATTCTGAACACTACTATTACCACTACCAACTACCATTGTTGGGACACATCGGCCCAACTGATAATCCAGTGTCGAATACAGTGTGCAGGGTTGTCAAGTCCTGGCAAAATTTCCAAAAAGTACTTGTCAAAAACCCATATAAAAACGGCTTAAAACCAGTGTTGGTGGTACGGGATATGTGAAAATTAGACTTGTGTCGGTCGTGAACGATTCGATCAATTTCAATAAACCTATTAACTGAACGAGATGATCTCTTTCACTTAATTCAATAACCGAGCCTTCGTCCAATGAGTGATTGTTCCTTTCGTTCGTTCAAAAATGTATCTAAATATTATACCATGCCGTAAATGTCCGAGATATACTCTCTTTCGCCACCCACTGTTGTAATGGTGTACAGCATGTCTGAAGGAGCCTGTAACACGTATATAAAACTATAAAATATAATCAAACATAATACATAATGAGTGCACAAAACAACAATACTTCTGTTTTCTTAAATTACACAAATAACTATTTCAGGCAACATAAGGCACAAGTAAGAGCGTAGACTTGTGTACGGATGGTTGTGACGTGTCCATAACAATATTGTGAGAGTACCGTGTGTGTTTTGGGGGGCGGGAGGTTCGGAGCTAATTTGGTTCCTACCGTTGTTAAAACCAAAATTTATGCCTTGGACACAAGATTATCTTGCACCCTGGATGGGATGCCAGTCCACACATTCACTCATGCTGTGTGGGTAAAATAGACGGCAGTTAGCCTAAGTCTGTGGGAGGAAACCAGGCACTGAATCCCGTCCCTGTTAAAAGCGGAAGCACAGAAGTCGGTCTTTACCGCGCGCACTCCCTGTGGCTCAAACGCCACGCTGTCCGCTGGACTCTGTCCCGAGTTAGAGGCCCCTTGTCTTTCACTAACTGCCCCATATACCCATAGTCCACTTTTATTTGTGTAATTTTCCTACATGATACCTTAACATGTAGTCATTTAACCGGGCTCTGTCACAGTCTAAGACCAAACAATATTTTTCATGAAACGTGGCATTTTTTATATATTGTTTATATTTTAAAATTCAAAGAAGAGAGTGGAAAAAGTGCGTAATCAGCTTCTTAACATCTCGAGAGGATTAATTATTAACGTAGGCCACAAGTTACTTTTGCAGAAGTAACTGTGATAAGTGAACAGACATGGAAAATAACACTGAAGTCTACTTTAAAAGCCATACGTTTAAAATTGTACCTCAGGTAGGTTTTCCCACTTGTGAGATCCATCACTGATGTCTTGGCAGTTGCTGTGCTACACATGAACATCTCATGACAACGGTGATTCATCACGGACGGGTTTTCGGCTTCATGCGAGCTGCCGGGACACGGTGCTCTGATGCACCATGCTGCCTGGCCAGAACTCAGCTCCTGAAGGAGAGGTTGGTGGGACAGTGGGGCTGCTCAGGTTACCAGTAGGGAAGAGGTACACTGAAGTAAAGCTAAAGTTACATGTGGGCTAATAGGTTGTAAATTTAATAACTCCGCCCATTTCTCTGGTGTGCCAGCCACATGTAGTCAGGTGACCTTATGACCTGCAGTCCACCAGACTTTGGAAGGGGCTTGTTCTACAGGACTGATATGATTTCTTGCAGAAAACGTTTCATGAATTTATTAACATTGTTTTTACATGTGGGATGGTGGTAGAAGCCAATTACATGTGTGGTATTGATTATTAAATCTGTTAGTCGTTATCGATATATTTACTCAGTTTTGCTGTGAGAGTGCAGCAGACACTTAGCAAAATTACAGATTTGAACAGCCCTTGAAATTTTCTTGCACCCCCAACCAATGGGACCCTACCC
>JAODJX010000034.1:21340-39116 GCA_026776945.1 Isichthys henryi | reverse complement strand
GCCCCCCCCCTCCCTGTCCATACACCATAATGACCTACGCTTCACTTTGATCTCTCTGGAAAGCACCCTTGTTTTGAACACAGTGTGTTTGTTCCTTAAAATGAGCCATTCCCTTTCAGAGTAATGAGCCTTGAGGAGCGCAGGCCCCCTTCACACGAGTTCTGCTCATCTGAAGTTCCTGTCTCTCACAAGAATCCTCTCAACAAGGAAAGTTAGAGGAGATCTATACTCGAGCGGGTTTGGGTGAAGTAGTTTGGGTGCTGGAGATGTGAAATGTGATAATGGTTCGGTGATGTCAGGAGTTTCTATGGACACGGGTGGAGGACAGACCCCAGAAGGTTAGAATGTAGGGTGGAGGACAGACCCCAGAAGGTTAGAATGTAGGGTGGAGAACAGACCCCAGATGCTGAGGATATAGCGTGGAGGACAGACCCCAGATGGTTAGAATGTAGGGTGGAGGACAGACCCCAGATGGTTAGAATGTAGGGTGGAGGACAGACCCCAGATGGTTAGAATGTAGGGTGGAGAACAGACCCCAGATGATGAGGATATAGGGTGGAGGACAGACCCCAGATGGTTAGAATGTAGGGTGGAGGACAGACCTCAGATGGTTAGAATGTAGGGTGGAGGACAGACCCCAGATGGTGAGGATGTAAGTGCTCTGTGTGCTGCTGTATCTGAAAGGTGTTTAGCCTGTATGGTTATAGGCTTTGCAGAATAGCAGGGCGCTTCCAAGGACTTTTATCGGTAACACTTTACTTGAGGGGACACAAATAATGTAGTATTATGCCATTACTTATGTATTAATTAACGTCAGACTAAGTGTTAGTCACAAAGTGATCTCATGTTTGTTCATCGTTAATGAATTGTGACACATCATTTATCCCAAGCAGTTACTATATTGTTACTATCTGTTCATTGTATAAATCTTAGTGAACAACTGAAGGGACTACTGAAGGAACAAATCATGAATAACAGAAGTCTAACACTGATCTCATGTTTATTCATCGTTAATGAATTGTGACACATCATTTATCCCAAGCAGTTACTATATTGTTACTATCTGTTCATTGTATAAATCTTAGTGAACAACTGAAGGGACTACTGAAGGAACAAATCATGAATAACAGAAGTCTAACACTGATCTCATGTTTATTCATCGTTAATGAATCATTACAAATCCCTCTTCTTAAGCAGCGACTATATTTGTTCATGGTTTGTTCATGATTTGTACTTCAGTAGTAACTGAGTTACTACTATTCGTGTCCCCTCAAGTTAAGTGCTACCCGTTTATCTTTGCTATCTTGGTGGAGATGATTCCCAAAAGTCTCATCCCATCCCTCTGCAGTGTCCATAAGGTCCGGCAGCTTCTGTAGTGCCCTCTTGCTAGGAATATGCCAACGGCCACGTTTATGTCTGGCAGAGGGGCTAATGGGGTGACTGTGTCGGTGATTCAGCGCCCCCTACAGGGCCCTCCTTGTGTTCCTCCCACAGACGTGATGTCAGACCGCAGCTGTCCAATGGCGGCCCTCCTCTTTTGCTGGGGCTCCTGTGAGCTGCATGCTGGGTGACAGTCGGCATGTACGTCAAATGGTGCCTGGTGACGTCTCCGTCTTTCTGCTTGTGCGTCACTCCGGTTTCCTTGGTGTTCAGCGAGGAGTGTTAGAGTCGGGATATTAATGAATTGTTTATAGCCAGTGTGAATTTTTCAGAGGAGCTCAGCAGTCTCTCCTCCCCATCTGCATTCCCCGCGAGGAGATCAAACAGCGGCGGGCAGCAGCCCGGTCTCCTGCCCCCTTAAAGCGGGCATATGGCTCCATGAAATATTCACCACTCTGATTTTGGCTTTCACTCTTCATATTTGGCATGGTGACTTTTTTTTCCCCGCCGTTTTAGCCGTACATTTTAAAATGCCTCTGTTCTCAGAAGTCGTGACACTCGAATGGGATAAGCTGATAAACGGGCATCTTCAGCTACTAACCGAAAAAGGACGTGGCTTAAGGAGGACATTCACGAAGATTCACGATTTTCTGAAGAAATACTAATGATGAGAAATTATTCAGTAATGCTTTACATTAACTGCGCCTTCATAATGCATTCATAGAACATTCAGCGCACTTTCATAATGCATTTGTAATGCATTTATAACACATTCATAAGCAGCATGTAGTTAAGGTATACTCACATGCTGTTCATTTATGTTCAACGAATGCATTATGAAAGTGCAGTTAATGTAAAATGTAACCAATTATTTTTTGATGGAGATCAGTTTAGGGGGAAATTGGGAATCACGCCGCACTGGCAAGATGCACAACATTTCTTAACCACACACTTTAGTTTAAAAAAGGCCTTTGTAATAAGCCTGGCACAAAACTGATTTATTTGTTTTTTAACTGCATTTATACAAGGATGACGGTTCCCAGAAGCCTTAGCACAGATTTAATCTGGCCACTGTCATGTGACACAGGGCCTGGGTGGAAGGCCTGACATCTGATTTGCAAGGTCCCCCTGACGTGGCACATGGGGGTAGTAACCACTTTCCCCCCAGCCCCTGCCAGCCTACCTCTCTGTCATCTTCAGCGTGCTTGAGAAACGCAGGTGTCCACGCTCCTATTTTTAGCCATGCGAGTGGCCGGCCGTCCTCGTGCTCTGGCGGCTGAACGTCAGCTATGGCTCCCAGGGGTCTCCTCTAGAGAATCATCTCCGTCGTGGCAGCCTAGCTGGTGCCCGAGCTGAAGAGGCATTACCGCTTACTGTTGTTCAATGACCAACAACGTTTCACCCGTTATCCTCTGTGCCATGTCGTGGTGTCATTAAGAGGGGGGAGGCGGCTTATTAATCATTTAGTGGCAGGACTGTTGAAACACAGAGGAAGAGCCCTAAACAGGGCCGCAAAAACAGAGATTAGGCTGACACTGGCCACGCTGATATCTCCTGACCTTATCCGCGAGATGACAGTTATCTATTTCTCTGTAGGAACAGTGATGGTGTTCGGTTCCGGGGATTAAGTGCAGGTTAATTGTGGTCAGGGGTATCAAAGGAGATGAGTCTGTTCCCCGCGGGCTTTGGTGTTGGGAGGGTAATGTCTCTTATTCGAGGCTCCCCACCATTCGCTGCAATCTGTGTCACTGAAATATGGAGGCTCCGGATTGAAATAATTCATTTAAAGGTCACCCATGTTCATCCCACGCTCTGCCTGGGCGGGCCGCCCCCCCCGCCGGGGGGCGGGGGGGGGGCGGGGGGGGGCGAGGGTAGATAACTGAGCAACATAATCTCAAAAGGGAGATCTAATTTCTTCCCACTGTAGGCCTGCCCCCGCCCCCCCCCACTTTTGTGTCCTCCCTCCTGGACTTCATTTCACAGATGACAAGCTTCTGCCGGTGATCCACCCGGAGATCACTGAGGGATATGGGCTGACCAGTGGGTTTAACACTAATCAGTCTCTGTTGCATGCAGCAGAGAACAGGAGCAGTCCGCCCCCCCAGCTTGAGCTGGAATGTCCCTCAGATTTGAGGGAGGGGGGGGTTGGGTGGCAGTGAGGTGGAATATGGTAGTGATGGACAAATGAACTGCTTGCTGTATTTTCCGGCCCCACTAGATGCTCTTTGTTCTAAAAAGTGCTTAAAGCATGCCCCAGCGCAAGCCAAGAGCACATCTAGTGGGGTAAAAAAATACAGCGAATGGTTCACGACGCTTCATTTGGCCATCACTAGCATGTGGTAAGATTGGGGGGGCGGGGCCTCTGTGTGGCACCGTGGTATCCCCCATAGTTGTATCCCCCACAAAGGTGTTCCAGCTATTGTGTTCACTGCAGGCACTCCAGCTTTGACAGCATAGCCATCAGTTCCCCCGCCCTTCCCACACTGCCGCCACAGGAACCCATGTCACTGACCTCTCCAGTTGCTCCTGCACTGCAAGGTCGAGGCTCCTGTCGCCAACACCAGGTTGTGCTTTCATCTCTCAAGATTCCCCTGAAAAAAAAACTGTGGTGAATGGAGCCCTATGAACTCATGCTAATTAGGTAGCCTAGCACTAGGCCCATTAACCCATTCCCGGCCTTTTAAGTGAATTAGGATTACATCAATCAGCAGGGACACCCAATGGGCAGGCGGGGACCTGAGTGGGCGGGTGCCTGGAGGGGCAGAGGCCCCCAGCCGGGCAGGCAGTTGTGGAATTGCTGTGAATAATTATGCCACCCGCTTAACATAATTGCAGTGATTTTGTTGGGCCTTGTTTTCGGTGGTGCTTCTCACATTAGCCGCTCCGTAATTATTCAGGCACCACAAACTTAATTAGCCTCGCCGGTGCCGGAAGCTCTGCCTGATCACCATCCGTTCGCATCCTATACCACAATTACTTACATTATAACAGCCAGCTATTAATTGCAAAGAGAAGCACTCTGCTCCCGTGCATCTTCTTTGTAGAGTATGCATTCGTCATGTTCACTCCCTCACACTCACTTTTTAATTGTTATTAATGAAAAGCCCTTGAGCTTTGCGATGCACCTTTGATTCCTTGTTTATACATCACCTTCCCTCTCCTGGGGATCCATTATGGATCATCATTACCCATTCCGGGGATCATCTCAACCCTTTCTGGAAACACCCATTTCTGGGATCATCCTTGTCCAGCCCAGAGAATCATCCCAAACCAGCACACCTTCTGGACTTCAGTGAAATTCTGAGAAACAGGACGGAGTGTGTTTGCTCCCTGTAATTCTGCAACTGTGTAGTTTCACCTGGGCACACAAACAACAGCCATTCTATTTTCTTTCGTTTTATTTTTTGTGCGGCCGTATGATTTTTATTAAAAATCTCTCTCATCTTCAGCACAAATTATTTTTCCCCCTCTTCATTTGGCATCTAGAGAAAAACTGTTCTGTTTCAGGCCAGTAGAGGGCGATAGAATAGCAGAAACAGGTCACGCTGCGCCCCATTCCCTGGTGGGTTTCTCACATCCTGGGGCTCACGGAAAGCCATCCTGTTTATGCAGAGCTGTACCATCAAGCCCCTCCCTTGGAGCCCAGTACAGATAAACACCATGTGTGTTTGTCTTGAGTGGTGTGGCCTCCAGCTGAATAGCACCAGTCTGCCCAGATCTATCCCCTCACTCTCAGCCCACAGGGTGATGTCCAGCTCTTCGTCACAATCACAGATGCCACAATACGCACTCTGTCTGGTGTACATGTTGTGGCGCGTGTGTAGCTCAGCTGCGTCAGTCACTATTAGAAGGTGCTTCGTCGGCCATAGATGACCGGCTGTGATTGGAGGGCCTCGGTGTGCATATGCATGCTCATGTGCATTTCCTAGTTAACGGCTGTGTCCGAATTCAGGGGCTGCACCCTTCAAGGGCTTCATTCAAAGACCTGCATTCGAAGACAAGGCTGTCCCATTTCGAAGGCTCCTTCTAATGCAGTCTAGAAAAGCGTCCTCCTTTTTCTGAGTTGCGAGCCCAAAATATCCCAAGATTCATTGTGCTGGGGTAAAGTGGGTGTGACTCAAGGGTGAGGGCAGGAGCAGCCGGTGACAGCCAGACCGTCCCGTTTCACACCGCTTCCAGTTCGACCTTCGAAGAACGCAGACTACAAAGGCCAGACCTTTGTGGACCACGTTTTTTAAAGGGTGCAGCCCCTGAATTCGGACACAGCCATTGACTAGCAAATGCACAGCATGCATATATACCCTGACATTGAAATGCAGACTGTAGATTCCCAAGTTTCTGTTACAGGCGTGCTGGGTCGGCATCTCTGTGAGCTGGCATTCTGCGACCCTCCTCTCCGCCAAATGTGCCAGCTTTCATCAAGCTGGTCCTGCTAATGTTCTCGTTTTGTTGCCATTTCACTAATGTCTCTCCGCCGCTGGGCTAGCCAAGCTTGCGTCGCCACCCCTTGGAGGGCTCTGGTATTTCCGCACTGCTTCCCATACTGCCATCTTGATTCCCGTCCTGTCGGGCGGACACTGGGCCACTGTGCTGGTCTTTTAGGAAGTCCCCTGCAGAACATCACCTTCAAAAACGGTTCATATCCAACGGGCGTTAATATTAATTTTCAGTACTTGTTTTTTTTTCTACTCCTATACCCCTGAAGCCTTCAGATGGATCATTTTCAGTGTAGATTTCAGAGAACCACTTTTTGATTTCTTGGTGCTCGAGGGCCCAGGGATTCCAAGGGGTTCTGGACACTGGGGCAAAGTGACGGTTGGTCAAGAATGTGTTTCCTACCAACTGCCTATTGCCCCCTGGTGACGAAATAGTTGCACAGCACTTCTCCTTAAATGCCCTCAGTGTCAGTCCTGTCTGCCTGCACACACCTCTAAAATTAGTGTTCCTCGCCAGTTTTTGTCTGGCGTAGCGGTGACACGTAATTGCCCGCCTAGGGGAAAGTGATTCATTGGGGATGGAGGAGGGAAAGGAAATGTTTGGCTATGCCCTTTTCGAAGTCCCCGGGCCCCGTGCACCGCGGTGGACGACAGCGTCCTTGACCAGAGCTGATTCAAGGTTCTGAGCCATGCAGGATGCCTGAGGGGCTCCTGATACATGATGGGTGTGTGGTGGGTGCTCAGTTTCAGAGAAGTACTTCATATCTCAGATCCTGGTCCTACCAGATCTCAGATCCTGGATCTACCTGTTTATAAACAAAGGTTCGTCCATAAAAACATGGTAATTAGAGCAAATTCATATATCCCATTTGTAGTAAAACGGGTGATAGCGTCTATATGCTCTGTGTGCACTCCTAAAAAAGGCAGCACAGAAGTGAATGTGTTTGTGCACCAGTCCCCGATGCACCTTTTAAGCGGAATCCATTAAAATGCAGTGCGTGCGGTGGGGAGAGAGATCAGAATGCAAGGAGCCCGACAGTTAGCCAGGCTAAACTAAGCGAGCGTGAAAGGTAGAGTGCGGAAAGATTGCCCGTACCCTTCCTGTCCTATGGCATGACGCCACCTCAGTCAGCATTTGCTTCTGTCTTGGCACCGCTTTGGTATTAGGTCGACCGGAACCAGACGCAGCTCTGATCCAGCACTACAACTGCAATACCATGCAAAGCAACATAAAATGATACACTTCCATTCAATAGAGTTCAAATCAATGCAAAAAATGGTAACACTTAGTAATAACTAAGGTACCACCGAAGTACAAATCATGAAGAAATCATGAATAATTACAGTCACTACCTGAGATAAAAGATCATCGTGATTTATTAATGATGAACAAACATGTCAGTATTTAACTTGTGTTATCCATGACTTGTTCCTTCGGTGGTTTGCAGAGGTTTACAGAATTAGCAGATATAGTAACAAATATAGTAGCCACTCGAGATAAAACATGCGTCACGATTCAATAATGATGATATAACATGAGATCGTTATGTAACTAAGACTTAGTTTGTGGTTAATTAATACATAAGTAATGGCATAATATTATATTATATTATTCGTGCCCCATTAAGTGGAGCGGAACTCAAGAAATCTTTTGTTAAGCAGTGATGGTTTTTTTTGTCTGGAAATGCCTTATTTATTTTTTAAGCCTAAGAGTCAATTTGTCGTGGTTGTTCAGAAAAGGAGTATGGGCAGCTTTATGATTAAACATGCAAATTACTGCTGGAATTTGGCAAAGTCACAATGAGGACACTGGAATAACTTGTAGAAGTTTATTGCTTCCTTCATTGCACAGTTGGAAACCTTAGATTATAATTAATTATAATTTTTATTAAAACTGGCATCCATCCATTCCCCTTTGCTTCTGACTGCCTTGTTGTGATTGGGCCGTGACCTTGCGCTGTCATCCTGGTCCTCCCTCTCTGTCTAGTCGTGTCAGTTCCTTCCCGTGCCCGGATCAGAGCGCTTCCATGGACGTCTTCCTCACACTCCCATCATACCTCTGCGTCTTCCGCTAGCTCGTGGGAAGGAACATCAGAAAGACAACTGCACACTGTATCTAACTCACCCCCCTGCCCCCGAATCCCCTCCCCATTTTCTGCTCGTTGATGGAATATTTCTCGTTCTGAGTTTCTGATTGATATTCTTCCGTAACACATCCATCAACTTGACGTGCTGCCCGTTGCTGGACTGGGGACGCCGTGTAGTAAAGGGAAGACGGTTTTCCCCCCGCTGAACATCGCAGCAACATTACAGACGCGTTAGGCTCTGCAGCTTCGCTGCTGCACGCTCAGCAAGCGGGAGGTTTGCGTCGCGCTTGACGGGCCTTGCGCGTTAAGCTCTGCCAGACGCGTCTCTGCTGGGGAACCGCAAATCCCTACCTTCGCCACCACCTGAATCCGTGAGGTACCGCTGATGGACACAGACTGAGGAGAATCTGTAAGCAGACTACGGGAAGGCAATCTGGCAGAAATGCACCCCAGTTAATATCCAGGCATATGTTCAGGGAGAATAACGTCTCACGTGGCGATTTTGCAGTGAGGAAATAAAACAGTACAAGTCAGATTAAATACATTTACATCGGTAAATAGGTTGAACAGGCCGAAAGTCCTTCTGTCGATAGTATATGGCAGTATTGACGTTTAAGTTTCATTCTAAAGGACTCCAATTGAAGAGGGGCCACATGTGACCTTTGACAATTTGATCGTTGGTCCTCACACTTTGACAGTCGGCGAAAGGTCAGGGTGTCACGTGTAGTCACAGCTTTGCCGTAAGTGTCGCTTCTTGTTACGGCCTCTGTCAATGAAAGCTTTGCTGTTGCCGTTGTTGTTATTGCCGTAGGACATGTCTTGGGTTCCCTTTGCCCCTTGTGGTCTTTTGAACTGCAGATCCGCCATGAATTGAGTTTGCGGGAATAGACAGTTCAGCAAGACTACTAAACCGCTCGGCCTCCTGATGTCGACAAGCCAGCCATCTGCAGTGGCCATTACACTGTAGGAATGTTGTTATGCTCATTTCTACACTGGACTTTAACACTTGAACACTGGGATAAGTATAGTGGGAAGGGGGGGTTCTATCTCATTGTGGTTTGGGTCTAATTAAAAGGCCTTGTCATCTAATTGGGCCAAGAGGTCTGTTCCCCTGGTGCCAGGAGGTGGGACACATGGGCTGTGGGGGAGGGACGGTATAGTAGGAACTGTTGCCATGATGTGATTGCCAGACATTCTGCAACACGGGTCAGCTAAGCAGTGCAGGGGTGGGCGTCCCTGAGGGCATGACCCGTGATGTAATTGATCCAAAGTGAACCAGTGTGAGGAGCTTGGAATACCTAATAGGGCTCATGTGACGGGGGGGGAGTCTTCCCTTTACACAACAATGTAACCTGTGTAAGGAGGCTGGCCATCTGAGTGCTTGTCTAAGCAGTGTGATTCCCAGGGTGAAACCCAGGTCCAACGTTGACGTTCATGAAAACTCCACCATCGGTTTTCAAAGATTGTATACCCATGGTTCGTGTTTGTGGGTTGGAAAGGGAGTGCAGGACAGCGTGTATTAGGCATGTAAGAAGGTTTTTGCACCACATGTGGATCTAAAAATGCATGCTTACACAGTCAAGAGAGATAGATGGGAAGCATGTGGTGGATGACCAAAGTAAATCCCTGTACTGGGATGTGCCCCAAAATCCAGTTCATTGCCCCCTGCTGTTCGGGGGAAGAGAGGTGTCAGGTGCCAATGCCTCAACATTTGTCTCAAACTTCTTGCCAATAAGAAGATGCTCTTTGACATAACTGATACAGTCAGCCTCTCAGAACCAGAGTCTGTAACCGGTGTTTCTGATGGGAGGCTGGCACTAGGATGAAAAAGGTGCTGATTCCAGACGGACATCTCAGATCAGGTCCACATGCCTTTGCTTCTGCTCCATTTCCTGCAATATCGTAAAGATGTCCACACACTTCATCAGTGTCGCATGACAGTCACTAAGGTGTCTCCTAGCAGCAATGCTGACATTACACTGGATATCCATCAATCTGTACACGCATCCATTCATCCATCTATCTCATCTCCATAACTGCATATCCACTGTAGGAAGCAGTGGGCTGGCAGCCTTTCAGGAAGCACTAAACAGTGGCTTTAAACCATCAAACACTGGATGTCAGTAAATTAATTACTTTTTCAGTATAGAGTACCTTTACAGGTGATTTTTTTTTTCGGAAAACAAAATTAATCGGTATTCCCATTGTGCCAATGTGGGAAAAAGAATGCGAGGCGTTGGCATTGCCCATTCTGTTGGCAGCCAACATAATTAATGCACACCCTGTATTTTTCTGTCTGCTACCTGTAAGCTGCTGTTTACATCAACAGAGATGTTGTTGCCTTCCCAGCATGCCGAGCGCCATCACATGACATGCCTGATATCTCACGCTCATGACTAGGCTACATCTTCACATGAAATTTACATGCTTGCTTCGTCAATAACGATGAAATGCTGTGATCGCACTTAACGTTCTCAATTTTGCGAAGAAAAAGAAAAAAAGAGCTGGTAGGCTGGACATATTCCAGTCCTGTGATTAATTCCACTGAATCTGGAACACGATGGGTGGGGGGGGGGTATTGACTCGACCAGGCGGGCTGTTAGTCATTACAGGTACAGATGTTCACAGCGACTTCAAAGTCTCCAATGTTACGTGACCTGATTACGTTGGTTGGTTGAATTGATGCTTACCACAAGCTGCACCCCCTCACCCTAGTCACGGGGTGCGTGCAGGACAAACCACAGCTGGACTTAGCTTGGCAGAGCCTCCCTGCTCTGCAAGTGCAAATGTATCATTTTCCGAGATCTCGTTTAGTTATGTGCTTGGTTCAGTGCATAAGGGGAGTTTTTAGTTGTGGTGCTGACAAAAAGTGACAATGTTATTACATATAAATATCCTTCCATCATTCATCCAACTCCGAGGCCAGTAAAACATAAGGGTAAACTGGGAGCCTATCCCAGGACGCTAAGGAGACGAGACAGAGGACACCTTGAATTGGACATCATTTTCCATCATTATCCATAGTCAGGTGCATTGCATCGGAATAAAAAACATAACTCCAGGCTGTTAGCATGAGAAATTTATCAAATCTGATGCTGTAAATGAGGGGTGGCGACATGAGGCTGGGGGTGCTTGTTAAGGAAAGCTGGTAATGGCTGCGGAGCTGATGTTCCTGTACCCCAAGCTGTGACACGCCAGTCCACGGCTGAAGGGAAGGCTTCGGATCATCTCTGTGTGAAATAGACCAGCAGCCCTGGTTCGGCTGTGGGGGGCGCACATGAATATATTAAACCAAAAAGGGCTGGGGGGACTGAGTCTTACACTGAGGGCAGATATGGCCTCATAAGAGAACGATACAGAAGCAGTGCAAACTATCAATCAGTCCCTTAAGTCTACTGAGATGGACGTATTATATGCTAATCAAAGCTTCTTAAGTAACCTGTTAGGATGCTTTCCTGTAAATCGAATTATGGCAGCGACAATTGCAGCCTAATATGATAATTACAGATGCTTATCTTTGTTATGTACTGGTCAGAAAGTTTGACATCAGTGCTAAGCATCTCATTGGCATATGCATCTGTGTTTGATTATATATGTAGAAAGGTCTGCAACTACGCAATGACGGTGCCGATAGTTAATGATTCACCTCCCGCATTTTTCATTATTTATCAGGTGCCATAATTCAAAGCCGCCGGTCGCTTTACACTTTTACAGTCATTCCAATAATCAACACGTTTCGTTGGGAGGAGGGGGTGGGGTAATCACAAAATACAGCCAAGTGAATCTTTCGACTGATCACCTGTTAAGCCGTATTCCAGTTAGACTTCATACTGGTACTTCTACATCCACAACCGGCATGTAACCAGTGCTTCCAGTGCGTCTGCTATGTTGCCTCGAGGCAAAACGCTACGCGTCATTTAGAACTGTTTAATCAACAACATATTACCCGAATAGCCTAAGTGCAAAGTGAAGGAATCTCCTTCAACATTATGAAGAGCGAAGATGAACTTTTCTGTATTATCCTGCCATGTATTAACGTCAACAGCGCTGTAGCCTCGTTTTGGTCACAAACTTAACATCTTCCAAAAATTACGGTAACATCTCTAATTGCAGTTCTAAAATTGCTTTGCACGGGGATATATAAATATATATTTTTGGTTAAAATTAGTAAATGAACCTCTTTGGGGCACCAAACCTTAACCGAAAACCGGAAAGGAGAGAAGCTGTGTTTAAAATTACCAACTTAAATATAGGTTATTCGTAACTAAGTTGAGTTTAGGTTACGCATCCATGGCAATGACGGCATATATTTCATGTGTGTTTGTGTTTATTTAACAACACGGACTAACGAAGCGTTACTTTGAGACGTGTCACTCCAGCCGCTGAGCATGCCACACAGGCGCCCATTGCGTAAAGATCAATTTTAAGCTTCGTTAAATCAGTGTTAATAACATACCGCATTGCGGCTGGACCCAAACTAGACAATTTTTAAGTTGAGAGTAATACCGTTTAAACCTTTCACACCGCACACACGCTCCACCTCAAGGCTCCGAAAACTGCAGTCCGGAGCACGGAGCGTCTCAAAGCATCTCCGGCCCCCAAACTGCGGCTTGCGGCAAGAGGGCTCGCGTTCGCCGATTGGTCGGGGCGCCCGTCAATCAGCACAAAGGGGCGGCTGCCTTCCACGCCCACTCTTCTGTGCCTTGAGCTGCGAGCTGTGCACAGCGACGTAGGCGGAGGGGAGCTGCGCAGCTTTCGGCCCAACACAATGCTATTCGGGTCTTAGAGCACCCCTGTTCATCTGCAGCAAAGAGAGAAAGAGAGAGGGAGAAAACACTGCCTGTCCATACGTCAAGCGAGGGAGAGAGAGGGAGAGACCGATCGGAGTAGGCATTTGGACTGGGGAATAAAATTGTTGGACCGGAAAAAAGAAAAGGAGAATATTGCGTTATTCTCCGAATAACGGCAATTACATTATAAGCCGCGCTATATTTTCTCGCAACAGAAATGTCATCGTCGGGTAAAGACAACACCGGGGCTCAACACGCCAATTACGTGGGACCTTACCGCTTGGAAAAGACGCTCGGGAAAGGACAGACAGGTTTGTTAATTTTTTAAAATTGCGTTTTCTTCCCCTCGCCCCTCTCCCCTCCTAGGCTTGTTCGCATAGAGACGCCGGCGTCGCACCTGTCTCCGGACGCGTTCAATTCGCCGGCTGCTGCGTGTTGCATTTGCGGGCTGATGTCAATCAGGTTAAATGGGGAAATTTGGGGGGATCAGGATTATTTCTTGCACTACTGCGTGCCGTGGACATGATTTTCCCGAGGCTCTCTGTGGAGTGAGCACAGCGACACGGTGCCCCACTATTTATCTTTCCTGTAAGTGCTGAGGTGGCTCATTGCCGGAGGACTGGACTTACGGTACCAGCAAAAACAGTCATTCTGCCAAAAGTGATTAACTCGACTGATTAACTTATTTGCTGTGGCCCCGCAGCCTTCTCCGATAGGTGCCCAGATTTCCCAGTTTCCCTCACCGTATCGGTGCTTTAATCGCTTTTATTTGCCGCGGTCACCTATTCTGCTTCAGCGAACGGCTCACCGGCGCAGTGAATCGAGTCTATCGGTGAGGTGGACCCGGTGATAGAAACCAATGTGAGGGGGAAATGCAATTTAAGGTGGACGTAGCAGGTGCAGTTAAGTTATCACCATTAATGATCGTCATTAGGAGATGTTAGCACACTTAACAGTGAGGAGTATACTGAAAGATATTCAGATTGTATATATCTATACGTCTATGCGTATGCAAGCTTATGTGCGTACGTATGTGTGTGCAAAATAAGTACATTAGAATATAATCCTAATCTTTTAAAAGCCCCTGGCCTTGCATGGGATGCCATGATCAGACGTTAAGGAAGTGAACTGCAATCCTTCGATTTACTCGGAGTAAGTGGAACCGGCACTGCGGTTGTAAACGCCGGTTTTCGGAGCGGCATCAAGGCGAGATCCGCACAGATAGAGATGCCGGCCGAACTGTCAGCGCTGAAAGAGGCTAGTCCTATCCGCAAAGTGAGCTCTCCTTTTCTACCTTCTGCTCATCTGCCATCCAAAACGGTTACAATAGGCGTTACCTTCCCTACCATTCTCCAGCTGGCAGTGCCATACCCGCTGTGTCCGAGGCACATCCCGCGATCCGCAGTTTTTATTTCGGGGTGGTGCTATCTATGTACGTGGCCTGACGTTAGCGCTGCCACACGCCCCTTTAACGCGATATGGGAAGTCATAAGCAGTTCCACACCGGCTAAGCCTGGCGTCGGTCCGTGCTGTGGCCGGACACATTGGTGTGTAGTTGCGCACACTGACTCGGGTGAACCTGGAGACATTTCCGACCCCTTACTAGTTTAGCCGTTTTGCCCATTTCTCTGGACAGATCCCCAAAACAGTTGATGCCTATTTAACGCTGTGTGTGTGCCTGGTGTGGATATATGGCTTTCTCTTGTCAATGAGTGCGTTTGTGTTTATTTTTTATTTTTTTGTTTGGTTTTTTATTTGGTGCTGATCTGAGCATCAGTAGCTTGTCTGCCCTGCTGCCCCCTCCCAAACGGGTGTTCTTGTGAGAAACTCGGGATTTTAACTCATTCGGAGCCTCTATGGCACTAAAAATAGATCGAGCTGAGTAAGCTTGTATGCGGTGACTGAAATGCATTACTGTGTGAGAATAACGCGGAATGACATGCTTGTGTGCGTGCATGGGTATACATTATGAGAGGGTTGTAACCCCCTAATAATCCAAACCAGCCAATACAACCCCCTGGACCCTCTTAAAAGGGTGGAAACCTCAACCCCCCAAAGCTCAATCCAAAGTTATGCCCTTGTGCGTGTGTGTCTCTCACCTGTCTGTTTAAACATTACCAAAGCTGCAGTGGAACTAATCTTTCCTCTCTCCTTCCCAGTGTACACATTCAGCAGACTCTTTGCAAGTAGCCAACGTAAACATTTTACTCTGTAAGGGTCTAACTCTTATCTTCCTGTGTCCCTGGGCACGTTGGATAAAAGTCGCCGCGACCCAAACGGAAGAGTCTCTCCCTTGCACTGGCTATACTTTCCTGCGGGCATCTTGGCACACCTGGTGCGGTCTGGGAATGTGTCATAACAGACTGCCGCCCCGTTTCTGGCTGGTTCCACATGCCTTTGAGACGGGCCGCTATTTATAGAGGCGAGCGGAAGGCTACGGATGATCAGGCGATCCTGGAGGGTGCTGCGTTCATTATGCGATTAGGCTAACGCGCACATGCTTCTGTGCGTAGCGGTAATCCCTTTATGTGAGCACACGTGTGCCAGGAGGGGAGGGGAGGGGAGGGGAGGGGACCTTTGTGGCGGTAAGTGAGGACTGCGGTGTGTCTCCGTTGGTCATAGTTATTTGCACAACTCTAGCACTGGTGCCTGAAATGACCCTGTTTGAAGTACTGTGTCTGTGGTGCGAGGGACACGCCCCTCCTGCCAGCCATTCAGGCTCTTCTCCTTCCAGTTTCCTGACCTCTTGTTCTGTCTCCCACCCCTTTGGTATGTGCTGGGTTCCTGGATCGCTGCACTTTGATGGAAGCAGCAACCTTCAGGAGATGGTTGGAGAGAATTCAGGTGTTCCTTGAAATTCTGCAGATTTAAGGCGTGCAGTTGGTGAGGAGGTCTTGCTTGTGTGGTTTCCATGCCATGCTCTTCCTTCAGTGCATGAAGTCAGTCTACTGCCACCCTTTCATTATACTCTGTATCTTGGTGTCATGGTTTGTGATGGAGCCTGGGAGTTGTAATTTCCCAAATAACAATGACCATAATAAATGAAACATTTATATCCTGCTTTCTTGGCTGGGTCATCATTCTGAAGAATGAACAGGGTGGTTTCTTGTTACTTTTTACGAGTATTTAAAGGGTGAGAAAAGGCATGTACTAGATACCACAGTTTGTTTCATGAGTTGGCATTCGTATGTAACTGCTGAATGATCTTGCTGGAGATTTCTTGTTAGTTTTTGAGTCGTGTTATTGTGAGAGAGATTCACATGGTGCCTGGATGCTGGACGTCAAATGCAAGCTATCTGCTGTCACAGCAGTGAAATTCTACCCCAGGTTACGTGAGGGTGTTATTGACAAGGTGTTTGCATTCTGTCTCTTTCGACTCGTGTTAATCGATCGAGAGGGGACCCCCTACATGGTCAGGAGTAAGCATTCATGCGGTGTGGACTGATTGCTGCCTGTATATGAGTCGGGTCAATGGGGATTCAAAAGGTTTTCCCGCTCCCAGTAGGAATCCAATTCATGTTCCTGACGAGTGTCTATGATGCTGTTGATAGTAGGCGCTCATCAAAACCGCCGCCGTCCTTGAACCAGCTGAGTCGGCGCTCATATAATTGTCCCGCCCCTGCTGTCCCTGGGTCACCCCTTCTCTGGGCGCGATCTCCACACACTGCAGCAGATCGACTGCGGCCGCTCGCCAATCATTAAAGGGCTTCCCTTTACTCGTGAGCGTCTCCAGCACATACTGCGAACGGAATCGCTAAACAGCAGGGCTGTGCTCGGCTATCACGCTTCAGAAAGCATGTGGGGGTGATGGTACATGGTGATTGCTGGTTATGCGCTGACCCGAAAGTGGTTCCTGGCTGGCTGTGCGTGGAGGTACACCCTGAAATGAACCAACTCAGGTGCCACATGGTAGTCTCGGGGACTTCCGTCCCAGTCAGCCAGCTGGCCCATCTTCATCCTTCCTCTCCAGAACACCCCTCCCACCCGTGTGCCGGTGTCGCCGACCGGTCTCATCTGTTCGCCTGCCTTGTCTGTGGGGGCTCTGGGCTGGCAGTGCTAAAGCAGACGCCCACTTAGTGCCCATGAATCCTAAGCGGGGCTTGCCTCAGAGCCAGGCAGGCCGAAGGAGGGGCCAGGCTCGTCAGAGCGTCTCAGCTGTCTGCTACTTTATGCCGGCCGAGCCCTCGGGCCAGGAACACTGCGCAGTGCCAAGTTGCCCCTTGCTGCCAGGGACTGCACAAATGTCACGACAGATCTTCATGTTAATGGCGGTAGGTGGGTGGGACCAGGGAGTGGGAGGTGCTAGAAGGCGGAGTCTAGAGGAACAGTCATCACTACAATATTTACTCCTGATATAATAGTTTCACAGCTTTAACCATTTAGCTACAATCTGCTACCCCCCATATTGTGCAAAGCCCTCTGTTATACATCTCTCTGCTGATTTTATGGGGCTTTTGCACATGTTGACTACCACTGACAGCGGGAGTTTTCCTGATAAAAAGGGGGGAGGGAGATTTTGTTTCTTTAGGCCAAAATGACTGTGAGAATGTCGCTTACAGCAATGTCCTGTGATCCCCCCAGTGAGGAGTATTACTTACCTTCATTAAAAATCGAGTTTGAGGATGACGGGAGTGAAAGTGCTCTCAGCATCCCGCCTCCTCCTTCCCGTTCACGGACGTCATTGGCTGTCAGAAAAGTTTTTTTTTTCTCACCAATCCGCCCCCAGATGAGTCAGAAATGATGGCTCGACGGCATCGGGGAAAAATGCAGTTTTGCGACTAATTGGCCGCATGTTCGTGCTGTCGACCTCGATTGCATCATGCCGGGAATGGGCCGGGCTGAGGGCACCTCCTGTGGTGACTACGTTGTGTTTTTGATAGACTGGCATGTATTATTGTTGATGTAGAAGTATTGATGCTCACTCAGGCAATATTAGTTAATTGATCATGGGCTAATTAAATATTTTTGGGGAACAAGACATTGTGACTGCTCTGATCTGAAGTCTAGCTTCTTACCTCACTGCCCATTGGTCTGCATTGAGCTGCAAGTGGGTGACATGTTGCCTTCTGGCTTTATGGTGCCC
>JAODJX010000033.1:302634-315806 GCA_026776945.1 Isichthys henryi | reverse complement strand
TGCCCTGTGATGGACTGGCATTCCATCCTGATCGTCCCCCTGCTCTGTGCCCTGTGATGGACTGGCATTCCATCCTAGAGCGCCAGCGACGCTGGGCGGGGATGGGGGTGGTGAGCGGAGGGGCTGGGGGGGGGCGGTTGAGAGCAGGGGCAAAGGAAATTGCCACAATTAAGTGTCAATTGATGCAATGTCTGGGAAAGAAATGGCTGTGTATTAGCACAAAAGCTAATGTAGCTTCCAGGCGTTTTATTTCGGGAAATAAAGACCGGCGAGAGTGCTTCTCCCTCTCGGAAAATCTCTTCCCTCCCCCCTGCCCTTACCAAATGGTATCCTCACCCCCGTTCGGGGAAGACGCATTACTTATGACATTCTACTTTTCATCCGCTCACGATTTTTTTGCGGAGGCTAAATCTCTGCAGCTGCAGTCTCACGGCTGAGTTGTCCGAGGCCCATGAAATATTGAAGGCCTCGGAGCAGCAGAGCGGAGCAGAGAGAGCAGCTCGTGTCCGAAGCTCGGCCCCCGATTCTCATCCGCACCAACAGCGCCGCACCGCCGAAGTAAAGCGCTGATAAAAATTTCATTAAAATGAGCCAAGGATATTGTTAGCATTCTCTGCAGCATCCGTATGAAAAGTTAATCCGAGTTAATGGAAGGGATATGAAAGGCTTTCTCGATTCAAACGTGTGCCGTAAATATTTCATACATTGTTGTCAGGAAAGTGATTCCACTCCGAGTTTCATTCTTCTCAGAATGGAGTCAAGTTGAGCAGGAGCGTGAAAAAAAACGGAAAGAAAAGGCGTCTTTTTGAACTTTTGGCGCTGGCAGCTTCGCGTCAGCGAACCTGTCGATATAATGAAGCGGACGGCTCGTTCCCAGAAGCACGGCGGGCTGGGCAATGAACGAGGCCGCTCCGAGTTCGGCTTAACGCCGCCGAGTCCGGTCCGAAAGGGTCGAGGAAGCCCTACGGTGAAGCCGCTCCTGGCTAAACCTTGGCATTTGGCTCGACAGTTCCTAACAGCGTCTCTGTGAGTGAGAACAAAGCAAATCGCCCACGTAACAGCAAATCGGACGAACCCGCAGATTAGCGCTGAAAGCCTCCCTTGCTCACTTGCCGAATGCAGATGCGCTCAGCTTGGCTGCGCCTCACGGTGGTGATTCGCAGCGATGGGCCCCTCGCCCCTGTCCCGCGCTCTGCTAAACAACGGAACTGGCTGATGTAGTTGTCTGAGATTCAGGGCCGCTCTTCTACGTTTACATGGCAGGAAAAGGACCTTAGTTAGAATCGATGAGCTCACAGTCCGCTCCCATGACGAGATAGGGATCTGTCTACGGGGTGTTTCTTCCAGCTCATCGGTGCCTCCTAGAGGGTGTGGCTGGAGCTGCGATCTGACCACATTCCCTTCAGCCATGAAATACGCTACATTCCAAAGGTGTGTGTCACTCCGTGGTTTAGGAGCCTGTGCCTGTGAGCGGAAGGTTGCCAGTTCAGATCCCAAGGTCAACGGTGTGGCTTCACTTTTGGGGCCCTGAGCAAGGTCCTTAACCCCCATTTTATCAAGGGACTGTCTGACCCTGCCTTCCAAAAAATGCTTGTTACTTTGGATACAAGCATCCACTCAATAAATAAAATGTAAACAAAACATGGGGTTTATAAATGTTTCTTTTCTTTCCTTCCCATTGCGAGCTGTATTGCATGTGTAATATTAATGTTACAAAGCAGTGGTCAGCCTACCTGCAGGGGGCGCACTAGTGCAAGTTACACATGATGTGGAACTTCATATTCATGCTCCTAAATTAAGTCTTACCTGTGCTCTCATTTCCCTTTACTGGGGTCATGAAATTACTGGAGGGTTAGGGTTAGGGTTAGACCCAATCACGCCACGGGGTGCCGAGGAGAGCATAACGGTAACCTGGTATCTCTCAGAATGCACTGGACACACTGCTCCTCAGAATTTCTGCCAATGGAAATGATACCAGACTAGGGAATTAGCGCTAGATACAGAGCAGGAAGGCCTAGAAACAGCACCTCTGTGTTCAGAAGGGCTTTGCTTGTTAACACCCTGTATCATAAAAGTTTACGCAAGCCTTGAAGTCGTCTTGTCCCCTGTCATTTGCTCTTCCATTAGATATTCGTCTCTTGCCCATAGAGCCACGGATACTGTCTTGTGCAGAGACGTGCGCTCCTTGTCACGTCGTAATGTTGGGATCATCGTTGTAGGCGCTAATGCTTCATCGTGACGGTACCGTTTTTAGCAGCAGAATTCCTCGGCCTGCCTCGGTGGAGCCCGACAGGCATGCCGGGGCTCGGGAGGCTACGGGAGCCTGCAGCCCTCCTGCTTTCGTTTTCCAGTGTTTTCCCTCTAACTGTCGCTGCGCTACGATGATACCTTTCACTTTTCAGCCATCAGGTTATTTATAAGCATGCTTTTCTTCTTAATTGGGTTCCTGGATGTATCAAAAATACCCAGCCTTAAATAAAGTTCCTGGATATGCCAGAAGTGCTCCACACTCTGCCCGTTTCCGACATTCATCGCTGGCGTTGTGTCATAGTGTCAAACCAATTAGCTGTCATTGCTAATGCTAATCGCGTGATAATAATAAGGCTAAATATATGAGCTTTTCACCATTCAAACTTTCTTTGTAACTCAACAGTCGGAGGTGCAGTGGCGGGTATTTGCAGCTATACGTTGTGTATTCACCTCTAAAGAAAACAGATTTACTGTATACCCATCAAACAATGATCAGACATGCATATCAGTCAGAGTAGAAGTATGTATTTGCGATTATGCGGTCTGACAATATACCCACCTTCTATGACACCACTGTGAACCATTCGCTGTTGTTGCTAATGCTATTGTTATTGCTAATGCTATCGCTAATCGCTTTATTATAAAATGGTTCATGTTTCACTATTGACACTTTCTTTATAAATGTCCCTCTTTTGATTTATCGTACAGTCCCTCGCAATAGGGTCCAAATGCCTGTTTTCAACATTTATCGCTGGCATTGTTGTTATCGTATTAAACCTAGCAGTTAGCTGCAGTTGCTAACGCTATTGTTAATTGCTTGGTTATAATATGGTTAATGATATGGACTTTTCACTGTTCAGACTTTCTTTATAAATATCCTTCTTGTTTTACCGTGTGATTCCCTGCGACGGGGCCCAGACTTTTGGGTGTCATCCCCCCTTATTTTCTCTGCGCGGCTTGTTGGTTGTGGGTCTCTCGTAGGCCGCATGCGCTTGTTCGGCCCAGGCGCTAATTGGTGTTTTCTGTCTGCGTTTCACACGCTCCTTTACACGTCTGGATCCACCTGGGCCCGTTTGGCATCCCGTCGAGTCGCGTGCAAGAAAAAGAGGCACCTGATGAAGCGCCCGCATGTTTAATTAGGCTTGGACCCCTCCCTTCCTCGTTAGCTCACGCCTGAGAGATGCCATGAGCCACCAGTACTTGCCATTACAGCAGACGTATTAATATTTAACACGATCTGTTTAACGCTCTTGCTTTTCGGGCTGAGGGAACGTCGGCTGCATGTGTATTTATATGGCGGAGCTTGTGCGAAGACGTGTTAGAGAGCTTTAATATGTGTTACACTCAGGAATTTCAATGGGGACCAAACCAGGGACTGAGCTTTGGGAAGCGTTTCATTCCATCCAGGCCAGTCTGGATAGATGGGGCCATAAGACAAGTGCAGATTAGATTCAGTCAAACAGGATTGGGCTAAATTTCACGGTCTGTAGGTTAGAGGCACACACACACAGGTTTGTAATCATATCTTTGTGGGGACTCTCCATTAATTTCTATGGGGAAACCGTAATCCCAACATGGCAACCTTAAGCCCCACCCAACTTTAACCATAAGTAACCAAACAAAATACGAGACTTTTGGCATTTTGAGTTCTTTGATTGCATTCACAGATCTTTGGGGGGACCTGAGAAATGGTTCCCACAATGTCAAAATGACAAGTTTTTATTACATTGTGGGGGGCATTTGGTCCCCACAATGTAATATAAACATTATTCACACACACACACACACACACACACACACACAGAGAGCAGTGGTACCCATAAAATGTTGCAAATTAATCATTATACCTCATGTTGGGCTAAGAAATCATTATATTTCAGTTTGTTATATACATCCTGCTATTATAATTTAAAAGGCAGGGTGGTGCTTGGTTTTGAGGTCTGGTGACTGAAGATGGACACTGACAGGGTGCAGAGGAAGCCTTGTGAACAGCCGTAGACAGAAGACACGGAGTGTGGGCCGTTCTCCCCGGCCAAGCCATGTTCCTTACGCATCACGGTGTGTGATTAGGGCATGCGTTTCCTTAGCATGGGAAAGGTCAAAATAATTCATCAAAACGGCGTACATTATATGTGTGATTTATCGAGCGCCTGTGCTGTGAGACGCCCAGCATTATTTTCTCTGCTCATGGCCGACCGTAATGATAACGGCACGGGTATTGCCTTTGCGGACGCGGCGCATTTCGGCCCGATCGCCGGATCGCGGCCTGACTGGCAGCACTCGCGGGGGCTGTAGCTCCACACGCATTGTTTGTTTTTCTGCAGAGCCGGGGGCCTGCAGGAGTCGCTGGGTGTCATCTGATGCAACGTCCTGTAACACCCCCCCCCCCCCCCGAACTTGTGCGGCGCTGGGTTGCATTTGCCACATGGGGGCCTCATCTGCTACCTTTCACGGGTGCCCTTGTCCTTGCCAAAATCCTCACATCCTTCTCTTTCCAGTTTCCTCTGTTTCGCTTCGAGGGTCTAACTAGAGATAGCTTAGCCCTTTTGTGTTCGTTTCGTTTTAGGCTTTCTGCTGAGTTTTCGTCTGCTAGCGGTGGGCTGGGTCTTGCGGTGCAGACAAGCGCCAGGTCGGGCGACCTTTCCGTAAGGCGCCTGTCTGCACGGCAAGCGACGGTTTCCGTCGTGAAGTGTGCGGATTCTGCCGTCGGATGATGTCAGAATAACGCGGTGGCTCCGGATGCGACGCCCTTTGCTCCCTAGGCAGGCGTGACTCCCCACGTCCGTGCTGCTAATTAGGATGAATTATTTATACGCTCTGATCCAGACAGGCTCCCTGCATCGGGGGCCTCATTGTTTTCTGCCTGCATTTACACATGAAAGACATTGTTATTATACTAGCAAAAGTATCAAATCGAAGGCCAAATTGACTGGAGAACTTCACATTTTTATCACTTTGATTTTTTTACTTTCCATCATGTTGGGCAGATAAATAGCTGATTCATCGCTGAAGGGAAAATTCCAGAAAAAAATAAACGACACCAAGGTGGCTGCAAGTAAATAAAATGATGTGCGAGGCAATGTCAGAGCTGCAGAATTAATTCACGTTCCACCCATAGCCGGACGCGGTTTTCAGAGCATCACTTCCTGTTCATCAAACAAGCTCCTCCCTTCTTGTTTGAAGCGGGGATTTTACGTTTGCTGCAAACAGCCGGGCCGGGATGGGAGGAAGGGTAAGAGGCTTCTTAACCCGCCGCCTTCAGCCGACCGCGGGAACACCGTCCCTGTCACCTCTAATGAGTATCAGCACTGGTGGTTCAGCAAGCGGGCAGGGGCCTCATCCCAGTGCCACATTGATCCGTAGCCCACGTCAGGGCCCGATGATGTCACCTGGGGGCCATTCTGAGTTAAAGGAGGCCCAGGGCATGCTGCCCAACTTAAACTCGTTGGCTATGCCCACCAAAAATGGCTGGTGTGTAGCTTCGCCGGGAGGCTCCGTTCTGACAGTGGCCGCTGTCTTCCTTAGTATGGCAGCAAAGGATTGTGGGAAAGTGTGACAGCGTATGTGTTTGTTTATTTTTTTTTAATAATCCCGGGGTCCCTTTAAATTCACGATGCCGCTTATGGGCAGAGGCAAAATAATAGTGGATGAAGGAAAAAAGCTTTATTTAAATGTCAGTTTCTCCCCCCCTCCCATTTCTCTAGCTTATGCAAATATGTGTGAGGTGCCAAACTGGGGGGTGTGGCCTCTCCCAGGACCCTGCCAACATGCAAGACAAAAGTAATTAAGGTCAGTTTTTTTATTTCTGCGGCGCTGAATTCCAATGAGGCTCTATGTGGGTCTGGGCCGCGCTCTTCATCAGAGGCACTGTTCCTCACTTCTGTTTGCACTTTTAAAGTCGGACGTTTAAGCGCGGGCCTACGTCGAAGCCCTGTCTCTCATTTAATTTGTTTGATCTGGAAAACATCAAGGGAATAACGGTGACCCAACCCCCCCACACCCCCCCACCCCGCAAAAAAGTTGGGGGGGGAACTTCACATTAAAACTCACCTTCGTTGTTGTTGTGTTATTTTTTTTGAAGTCAACAAAAGCAGTCAAATTTAATCCCAGGACAAGCTAACCGCCGTGCAGTACCAGCTTCTGTACCAGGGGGCGCCCAAGTATGGGAGCAGCTTTGAAGTTTCTCAGAAGGAGGGCCCTGGCCAGTCAAGACTGATCTTAACCAAGCCCATTGTAACCGCCTGTCAGGATTACTCCCCTCCCTCACACCCCACCAACAGGTTAATAAACACGCAGCCTTGCAAGCAGCCAATGAAGCTCTAGCCTGTGATAAGGGAGGGGCGGCCCTGAGAGGTGACTTCCCTGTTCCTGGCCCCGCATGCTAGCATCGCTATCATCTGACACCTGTCACCATCTGGTGCCTGATGGGTCCCTACCATCATTACCTCACTGCTTATTTGCTTAGAACTATTTGGGGCACCAGACATGGGTCACCCCAGGGCACGGAGAAGCTGCCTCACTGCTAGCATAACAACCTCACACCCCGCTTGTCATCTCGCCCTTGTTTGCTTCATTAGAATCCACTAGAAGATCTGTTTTTCTATATACATCCCCTCAAACCAGGTGCTCCAGATGGAGGCACGATGGCGGAGGAACCTCAACAGATTGTAAACTTCCTAAAGTGGAAAGTCAAAATAACGACTGGGTCCCGTCTCCCCGACCGTGCGCCCGCGCCCGAGGAGAGCTTCTCCAGCGGCTCTGTGACTTTGCAGCAAAATAATTGCTAATCTGAGTAGATGTAGCAGATTCGTGCCCGGGGGGTGGGGGGGGTGGGTTCAGGGATCCTTATCCTGTGTGAAGATCCAGGCGCACACCAAATACAGACCGGAGAGGGAGGAAAAAACCCGGCAACCTTCGTTTTGTTTTGAAGTCGGGTCTTAACGAGCCTTAGCCAAAGGTATGGCGGCGATTTGGGAGCTAAATATAACCAGCTGATTAAACCTCGCCGCCTCGGCTGTCTCCCTCGGAATTCCCCGTCCGCGGATCATCAGCTCACCTCGGACTGTTTAACTCATCATGAAGCCGTCCGTAAAACCGCTGAACTGGGCTTGCCGTGTCGAACACGACTGCGGCTCCAATAAAATAGAACCATCACTCTCGTACAAAACAAAGAAATCCGGGCTGGGAGCCTCTTTTGATACAGGTAACCATAGTAATGAGTCCATATCGAGCTCTTCTGAGAGCTTGTTATGCGTCGTGTCAGTGATGTGATCCGCTGTGGTCCCGGTTCATCTGTCAAACTGGGTTTTTTTCTGTCATGAAATAATGACCCACGGTAGAGTGCAGAGGCAGGTAAAAAAAAAAAGGGTGGGGGGGGGCTTTATGGGGGCTGCTCTACAGCATCGCTCAGCGGGAAGGGTCCGCTGTGTCCCTCACCATGGAAATGTGCCGAACTGCGCCGGGCCGCCTGCTACAAAGGCGATACCGCACAATGAAACCAGGGAGCCTCATCCTCTATGAGGTAATGTTTCGGGCGGGTGGTCTTTCTGCGGAGGTAATTAACTCGGGATTTCCCGGCAAATCGCAAGGCCACCGCCGGCCCCTCGACAATGCTGATCCTTGAACGCCGCGCAGATGCGCCCCAACGGCTCTGTTTTTCAGGGACCCTGGTGACGTGCCCCTGCCGTGTGGTCAATGGCCACTTTGACGGGATTCCGTCCTGCGTGGGAGACTCCCGGGCCGGACATTGTGTCCCCCGGTAATCGGGGACCCGCCCATAGGAAGACCGAGAGTGCTGACAAAAGCAAACCCCCCCCCCCCCTCATAAGAATGGGCTTCTGCGATCTGGTGATGTCACTTTCAGGAATACCCCATGGTTACTAAATAATGGGGGTTTTTAGCCAGATTCTTCTTCTTACCGCCAGAAAAGCCGACCGTGGGGAAGGTCACTGCGGATTTCTGTGTGGGGAGTTAGCGAGGCCTCACCTCAGATGGTCACTTATTGTAATAATCTTACATTTTGTGTATTTTTCTGCTCTCTTTCTATTCCGAACAAAAGCTGGAAATTCCAGTGGTTTCTTGATATCCAAATGAAAACAGATCACATCCTAGGACCCCGATTGACATGTGATTTTATAATTAACTAAGAACTAAGGAGCTGGAGGGTTATTCACATTTTTGGCTCCTGACAGGGTCCCCTTCAGGTTTTTTGAGGTAAACAGTGAGGGGGGCGTGAGTATTTTACGATGGTTCCGTTGGTCAGTAACACATAGAAGGTATCAGCCTTGCATTTTGTCAAGTTTTAAAGTTTCTGCGGATCCACGTCGGGGCCAGAGACCCCAGGCGTTAAAGTCCTGCTCTGTATCGCAGTTGAACTACAGCTGCACAAATTTGATAATTTGAAATAACGAATCGTTAAAGCGCACAGACGATCGCTTTGGCCGTGAGACGGTCTTACTTGTACCTTTCCAAGGTTCCTGAGCTCCGTGCCTGTGGCAGAATTGGCTGACGGATGGAAAAAGCCGCCCAGGAAAACATTAGAAATCATCCTGCATGCTCCATCCTCGGGTTATCGCTTTGTGCTTATTATGGGATGGAGGTAGTAGTCATGGACACCGGCCCCCATGACGAGTGTGTACTTATTGTCACGTCAATCAGTATTCCGTCCTTAAATGGAGATTCACCTTACCATATTTATTTATGAGGCTGTTTTTCCCATGAAGACCTACTAATAATACTTGCAGAGGCCTGCCACCCAAGCCGGCAGCCTGCATCCCACACCGTCTGTTATGGGGATTCAATACTCCTGTCCGAATGTGTTTCGCTCTTAGTGTTGCCTGTAATTTGCCCAAACTGCCCACATCCCCCCCTGCATGGGTGAGGATGTTTTGGAAGACATGCGGCATTAAATATGTTTATATCAGAAAATTTCAGAGAACTGTATAAACGGGGGTGTCAGGTCCGTGGAACTTCTGAAATTTCTGATAATTAGTAATCATGCAAAGCGCCTGAGGAGTCTGTGAAGATAATGCTGGTGAATAAATAAAGCCGCGAGCATAAGCGTTAGGCAGCCCGAGGGGAGCCAGGACTCCGGACACAGATTAATTCTTATATATATATGAGTCAGATGCGAAGCTGAGAGTGGCTGTGTTTTTCCTGCCATTTTAAACAATATTTGGAGTGAAACTATCAAGCTGGTTTTTACGGATGTCATCTGCCTGCGTGGAGGAGCCAGTTTGGGGCCCCGTTAGCAGGAAGCCGCTGACAGTTCAGCAGGTGAGGGGACTTGAAAGGGGCCCGCCCCGGTGCAGACGGCTGTTACCGCTGCAGATCGCTGTCACCTCGCGCGCCTGGCTCCCTGCCGATCCTCCCGGCCGCTCCCTCTCTCTCTCCCTCTCTTTCTCTCTCTCTCCTCTTCTCTCTCACGCGTTCCCTGCTATAATTGACCCAGGGATTTTTTTTTCCCTGCTGATTCCTCCAGCCTGATGTATCCTGAAATTGTGCCGTCTTGTGCAACTGAGAAGCTGCTTGAGAGATGGGAAGGTTCTCGTTATCCGGGCAAAATGGCAGCACGTAGGGTACGTGGCGTGCCTCCAGGGGGCCTTGCGGGGGCCCCCTCCCAACAGTATGCCAGGGCGAGCTCTCCGAGCAGCAGGGCCGTACGAGGACCAGCCGTGGAGCAAGGAAGGCCCCCAAACTTGTGCCCTCCATTGCTGTTGACTCAGGCCCCACGAGGCACTCTGTAAACATGACGTCCGGGCAGCCCGCTCGCAGTCTTGTGGGAGGGTCCACAGTCACAGAACCACGCACCGGCCTTCCGTAATCTTCTCTGAGATTAGAGGAGTCAAGATTTTCTCACCCGTTTTAATGACTCCTCATGTGCGTATAGGAAATTAATTAATATTCCTTAGAGTCGACACATAGGAACTCATTAATCGATGAGTGTTGGTTTCTCGTGGTTATAAAAATGTGCCACAGCGGGTAATGAATCATGAACCCCGCCCCCCCCAGCCCAAGTACCTGCCACTTGAAATACTTGACATTTACCTCTTTATATACAGTCCAAATGCTTCCCAGGTTCTTCAAAGGGACAAGACTTTTATGGCCTTGTTTAACTTCAGCCTCGCTAGGGAGATTAGCTCGTACTTTTGGGGCAGTTTATACATGTCACGTTAATGTTATTATGATTTGAGTCACAGCATGTGCCAGACCGGTGACATCGGCGTTTGGCACGTAAGCTTGTCGTGTTCACGCACACGGAAGCAGGCGAACGCAGGGGTGTTTTTTCCACACGTGGCTGGACTGAACTCCAGTAAGCTGTTATCAAACAAAGAATTTGATATTTCTGAAGTCTTTCTTCCTTCTCTCCCTCCTCCCCCATCGCCGCGGAAATTTAGGCAGGATCCGACCAGCTGATGCAAAGGCCTCTCACCAAATAAGCAGTTAATATTTAATGCAACCTCGATCATTCCTTCAGCCGAGCCTTAAAATATGTGCTGTCTGTGTTCTCTGTCGGCATGTCGAGATGAAGATCTGAACCAGAGGCTCGCTGGTATGATGTCGTCCTGCGGTAAAATTTCTCCGCTTCGGATGAACGGTTGCCACGAGCACTGACCGACATGTCACTGTCGCCCAGCAGGAGGCAGTGTGGAGGGCAACCTCTGAACGTCTGACCTCCCCAGCTCTACCAGGTGATGACCCTGCTGGATATGCGCTGGGTTAAAAACAGAGCAGAAAACCTGAGAAGGCCCAAGCCTGGGATGACGCCGTGGGACCGCAGCCACTTTGGGGGCCTCAACAGGGTTGGCGACTTGTGCAGGTTTCAGGAAACCTCTCTGGTGATGCTGAGCACTGTTTTGACTCGTGTCGGAGCCCATCACCTGCCAGAAGATTCCACCGCCTCACTGAAGACTGTCAGGGCTCCCCTAGTGGCTTCTGGCTTGTCTGAGCTGAGCCAGCGTCCATTAAACCTACATCTGGAAATGTGCTGGGTTGTTACGCTCTTCTCGCAAAAGCACAATGCTAAATGAGGCTGGGCCCAGCTGGTGCCGGTCCTGCTTGCATCCAACTACCCTTCCTCTAGAGGGCAGTGTATCTAAGAGGTACTTATCTGCAGACTGACATGACACAGGATCTTCATCAACTTACAGCACCGTTGTCCACACACAAAGAAATCCCTGCTTAATCAGTTTGCAGGTAAATTTTTTTTTTAGTATGTATATCATACCAGCATCTTGTACCAACGTGCACTGTTGTGCTGCAGATCCGAAGCGGAGAATTGGATAAATGCTGTCAAGATGCGACCCTGAAGTGCGAAAAAATGAACGGCGTTTATTAATAACCGCACTCCGGCTAATTATAGATTGAGTTGTAGTTCTGTAGGGTATCTGGAAGTCATTCCCCCACAGCTGATACGAGGCAAATTGGGCATAACATATAGATAAGGGATCCGTCTGCTAATGAGATGCGGGATGCGACAGTATGCGCCTTTCCACCCGCAATTAATGCCTTTATGGTCAGATTAATTGGCGTGTGTGGGTAGGACTCGTCTGAGAATAAATCACACCAGAACAACAGTAAATTCACCAGGAACAGGGCTGAGGGGGCACGGTTTAAATAATAAGCTGTCAGTTTTTATTCCGCTAAAGAAGTTCTAACCCTAACGGCTTCGTAAACATCAATATCTCGAAAGGTGTCTCTACAGCCCTGTCTAACACGGAAATCCTTGGGGTGGTTTTAATTGGCTGTTTAACTGGATGTTTACGGATCTTTACTCTCCCGTTTGTTCATTTTTGTCCCTCCCTGCCCAGTGAACATATCTCTTTTTCATTTTATTTGATTTAATTTTATTTATTTTTGCTCAATTAGCATCCCCGGGGGAGCAATTTTGCATGTGTTTTTCGTTTATTACTTAATAAATAATAATATTTTAAATTTGAACAGTTTGCTGCCTGCTAGGCTGACCATGTTGGAATTGAACTCTCCCAGAAAGTACGGCGAATGTAAGGTGCGGATTCCAAGCACGGCAGTATGAATATTTCATTAGCCGACATTTACGTTATTACGCTGTTAGCGGCTTGTTCGCTTGTGTGGCCCAGCTGGAGTCGGCTGCTTGTCTTACTGTTTACCTCCCTCTCTTATTTTCACTTTTTATGTTTCTCTGCCTGGACGTCCCTGCGCTGGATGAGAGCGTCTGCTGCCTGAGTGCTTGTAAATATAAATCAAAGACAGACGGATCTGGTACCTGGATGTGGTGCCCACATCCATGACGGCTGGGAGATGTGAGGTTCTCTCAGAGCTCTATGGTTTGGCCCCACGTGCTGATAATGCTTAAGTACACCCTGTTTGGACACTGAGTCCTACAGATGCTCTCGCCTTCTGCCATCGGAACATACAGCACTGCTTCTTGTAAAGGTACATGTATCCTGAACGGACTGAATGTAAATACGCCATTTGACCGGCATCCATTTTACACTCTGTCTACCATAGTGAATCATTGTCTTGCACTTTTACTTATACTTTATTGTTTTTATGTTTATTATATTACTGATGTCCTTCCTTCCTTCCTCCCCAGTGGGAATTCCCTGCGCATACAGTAACACATCACATGAAGCACAGATGGACACTTACATCACATTATTCTTACTTTTCTTTTTACTTACATTAATTTCCTGGGTTTCTTTCTATGTCTCAGACATGTCCCTCATTCACATACACCTGCGTTACCCTCACGCCCGGACGTGTCCCTCATTCACATACACCTGCTTTACCCCCCCTGCCCGGACGTGTCCTTCATTCACATACACCTGCTTTACCCCCCCTGCCCGGACGTGTCCCTCATTCACAACACCTGCGTTACCCTCCCGCCCGGACGTGTCCCTCATTCACATACACCTGCGTTACCCCACCTGCCCGGACGTGTC
>JAODJX010000033.1:254121-266301 GCA_026776945.1 Isichthys henryi | reverse complement strand
TGCTGTGGAGCCACAGCTAAGCCGGGGAGGGGGGGGGGTGGGGTGCTCCTCTGAGGAGGTGAACGGAGGAGTGCAGGGAGAAACATACCTGCCCCATCTGCGGCTCCCCGGCGCCTGCTGACCTTTGACCTTTAGGTCACATGTGACAGGGGAGGATGCCAGTTAGGGGTATTTTTTGCGGCTAATTATCTTGCCGTCTTCGTAAATGGGTGTTAATAGAGCTAAACGTCCCTGCGTGCTCATCATCTGTTAGCAGTGCACCCCCCATTGTGGCCCGAAAGCTAGGCGACCTGTTTTAATAATTTCTTAAATAATTTTCTTACAAGTCATCTCTTTATGCGATTGGTTGACAATAAGCTTTCATTCATTCCACAATGAGTTAATGTATTTGCGCCGGTCTTACATTACTGACCCATGTCACCTTTACCGTGAGCTAAAGCCAAGTGGCAGTGCCCAGATTCTCACAGCGGGCGGCCTGTGAGCCTCCTGCCTGGCTTATGCGTGGGAGAGCGATATGAGGCCCCGAGGAGGGAATTCCGGGATCTGAAAAGCATTTTAGCGACAATTAAAATCTTTGATGTCGGAGCCTATTCACATCAAACATTACAGTGCCTCCCACTCCGTTTGATTTCCTGTCGATGGAGAGCCGTATAAAATACAATCCCACCAACGGTCAGGAGGCCGGCTGATGGACAGAGGAACATGTCAACATAAGGGGTCATTACAGGGAAGCCCCATTTTCTGATCGGTTTCTGATTTACCTGTGGGACAGCCCAGGTGATCATACTATCAACACGCCGTGTGAATACTTACAAGCAGCCTCATCTTCCGATAAAGTTCATATTTCCTCGCGGCAGCGGTGGTGAGTTTTAACGCTTGTTTCTTCGCGATGCTTAAAAACAAAGGTGCCCTGTCATGGTGTCAGGTATGGGTGAAGTTACAGCTTTAATCAGCGGAGTAAACGCACAGACCTGGCCGATTCATCGTGAGTCTGCACCTCTGTTTACGTGGCTGAACGTTTGTCCTGCTGGAACCTCAAGCACACAGCAGCTCATCCTATAAAAGCAGGCCGCTGAGCATTTTCGGGGCTCTGTCGCTCCGTTTTTGTGCGTATCCATCGGGAGGTCGGGGCGGGGGCGTATTTGCAGATCTGGGGGAGGCAGCGTCTGGGAGGCACACTGACGTTTTGACAGCACCTCTGTGGGGCGGAAGGCTGAAGCAGGACCTCTTTCTGCTGAAATGCCGAGTCTGTAGCCTGGCGTGTCACTTCTGTCCAAAGGAGAGGCAGAGACACGCGCTTGGTGGAAATGGCCTGTTCGGCTGCTCCCATTGGCCGGCGGGGCTGGCGTTGCCTGGGGCACTGGCTTTAATGCATTTTTAAAAAGGGGGAATTTTTAATACTCACTGCTGAACTACTTTTTGGTTATTTCCATGAATGAATCGAAAATGGGATTGATTTTCTTTATGAAGTCGTGTTTTTTGTCATTTATTTTAGCAGGCACATAATAATCTAAATGATAATAATGATCATAATCAACAAATGAAAAATATTATTTAGTTGAAGTTATCATAAAGGGATATTGCTACCAGAAAACTGAAATGAAGTGTTTAGCTTGGTTAGCCAAATTATTCAGTGCTCTTCACGACAGAGTCACCCTAAGGTGCTTTACATGGGTGTGTTGTGATACATAAGAGTATCATTAAGACAGAATAATACAAAAACAGGGAAAAAGAAAGAGAAATGCGAACAAATGAATGAAAGAAAGAAAGAAAGAAAGAAAGAAGAGTCAGATGACAACGAAAGAGAGGAACTAAAAACTCCCAAGTACGGAAAAAAAACCTCTTGCTCCCCCCCCCCAGGCATGCTCATATTATTAAAATGTAAAATGTATTTTTCACTTAATATGTGTTTCCATCCATCCAGCTATTTTCCGACCGCTTCCTGGCTGCACGGAGAACGCGACTGCGATACACCCTGGATGACAATCTCGTGATGCTTGCTGGCCTAACTGGAAACTGCAGTGCCTGTAGGAGGCCCACGCAACAGAAGCGGAAAATGCGGGATTCGAACCCCCAGTGCTGTGAGAACTGGGCCATAGTGCCTCCCTAAGTGTGTGTGTGGTGCATCACTGAAAGTCAACGATAAACAATCTATGCTTAATGTCTGATGTTTCATTGCGCTGGTTCGTTGGGGGGGCACTGGTGTCAAATCCCGGTGCAGTGTGTGCATGTGGAGGCAGACTGTATTGGTGGGGAGGGCCAGCCGCACAGCCTGTCTATTTCCGTCCCAGGTGATGGGGGGGCCGGACAGAAGTGAGAGGAGCGAGACGCATAGTGTGTCTTCCTACAGGGGCAGGCGTGCGATTGGCCCCTGGGGGCTGGCTGGTGGGATCCCATGGCGCGTCATCGGGGGGACGCTTGAAACAGCCTTGCCGGAAGGAGGGCCGTGATCCCCTCTCGTTACCGGCCCCACAAGCCTTTGTTTCCTGCCCTTTATTAACGGCCGGGGTTAACTCGGCATCTGGTTGCCAGGACATGTTTCGCTGAGCTCATGGAGGCGGAGCCATCGCAAAGGCCGACCAATGGAAATAAACTGCTGCTGAAAGCACGCCCCCTCTCACTCTCCCAGGGGGGTTTGTGGCCGCCTGGAAGGGAGACAGACGGGGGCCTTGGCTCGGATCCTTCCTGGTGCGAAACCGATCTTCTATGGTGAAAAAAATAAAGCAAAACAAACATGGCGTGTTGTGGTACAAGTGCGGCAATGTTTGTAGCAGAACAGGCCGCGGAGTCGGTTTTGGTTTTGAGGTTATGAGCCCGTCTGCTCTGGGCTCACTGCTAAATGACAGTCCCAGGACCACTAAGGGCCCGGATCCGGGTCTCGCCCCAGAAGGTACCAGGCCTGCCAGTGTCCTGGGTCCAAGCCAGGGGGTCAGGCCAGGGGGTCAGGGTAGGGGGTGAGAGAGTCTGCCTCATCCAGCAAGCCCGGGGAGGGCAGGAGAACTAGGGCAATATTTGCAGGCAGAGGAGTAGGGGAGAATTTGATATTCGGGGAACATGATTTAATAATTTAAATGCAAAGGTCTATTTTTTGGGGGGGAGAATGAAGCCAAATAAAATATTGGGCGGTACATGCCCCATCCCATGTGGGCCATTTCCTGCGATGTCATATTAACATCTTTCCTTCGACCCCCGTAAGCGCTTTACCTGCCACTTGGTCCTTTGGTCCGGACTGCATGGTGTAGCTTTTCATGGGAGCAGTTCTGCTGCAGCGCCCCCTGCTGGGCTCCCAGGACATCATAAGAAACCCAGAAATGAGCAAGCTGAGTATCATGTGACCACTGGATATTAGGCTCACCAGCTTGCCCCTCCCAGCCCCCAGTGCTTACGCCATTAATCTGACGAGGTTCGCAGACCGGGCCTGCCTGTCAGCTTCGCTCTGTCCCAGTTTCTGGCACTCACTTAGAGAGACACGCGCTAACTAACACCACCACAGACAGCGCCACTAGGGTCATAGGGTCGGGATTTGGGGGCTTCCTATTGGCCCGTCAGCTGGGCTCTCCTCCGGGACTCATCTGGGTCATCACTCGGCCGGATTAGAGGCGCAGTGGGCGGTGCCATGTTGGGATGGGTGGGGCTGCCTTTCCCGCTGTGCCCTTCAGGAAGTACAGCATGGGCCTATCCCGCGAGCAGGAAGGGGAGGGAGAGGAAGAGGAGGAAGATGGATGCCTGAGTGGACACAGAAAGAACCTGTGAGAGCCCACGTGACGGACTAGGACGGGCCCGGACTAAACCAGAACCAGAAAATACATCTTCCTGTTAGCTTTTCTGAAGGTCTGACCCCAGGCCCGGAAGGTTCCGTAAGGAGTTGGCCACGATGCTGCCCGTGGCAAAGAATGCTCACTGTGTGTCTTTATACAAGCATATAGAGGTTAAAGGTTAATGAGCTAATTCAGTTCATGAGAGACTGTCAAGAGCGTCATCTTATTACCGCGTGACGACAATGTGATCATTGCTACGTCACACTAATGACACTCTGAGCGTGACACGGCTTAGACACGTCATTGCCGGCTGCTGTTTTTACCTTTTCACAGCGCTTATGTGTTACACCATGTTTCTGCCGTCTAACAGGCTAATAAGCAGCGACCTGGGTGAGTCTGCGGTGGCAGGAGCAGGAAAAACACCGTGATCCTGAGGTATAAAAACACCGTGATCCTGAGGTATAGAAGCCCGAGCCTCCCTACACCCACGATTCAATTGGGCAGGGGGGGGGACACTACTGTCAGCAGCGATGGGTCTGAAAGGACCATCCACAAAAGAAACATCCAGAAATGTTGGGGGGATTTGCGGCAGTCAGGTCATTTTCATGCGATCTGTGGGAGAAGCCCGATGAATATTACATAAATGGATTTATTGTGTAATATGAGCAATCAAGTTAATTACGGCTTTCGCAGCTGTTTGCTACCACACGCATATGAATTTTTCAGGGCGACCACTTCGCCTAAGTTTCCAAGAATCCTCTCCGGAGGTCTGGGATGAATCTTTTATGGCCGGGCCCGGAGATTAAAGCCGGATTTGGAATCCGGGGGGGTGCGGCTTTCGGAGATGGCATATGGCACGGGATCCTGTTCCTTCTCGGGGTTGTAAGCGACCCCATCTTTGCATTATTCCCCTGCCGCCCCTCCCCCCGTAAATCCACGCCATCCAGACCTGGGGGGGGGGGGGCGTGACCGGCGTGTAAACCTGCACCCCCCCACACTTGTTTTATTTTTTTATATGCGCTTCAGATGAAAGCGAATGCGCGCTCACACCTCTGCTTTGCATTTGCTGCTGAGAGACCCTCTCATGCCTGGAGCTCGCAGCGATTTCAATAAATATTCAGCTCAGAAAACCGGTAGCTAAGTAAATGTTTAACTCGTAGCATGTAGCAGTAAATGTTAAGTTGGTAAAATGTATGTAACAATTAATTTTTAAGTTGTCTTTGAACTGCTTTGCCTTCACTACTTGGATAGAAAAAGTTGTGTATTTTCATGGGATGTGAGCAGCTGATTCCCCACGACGGAAACAGCAAACCATGTCATTTAACTCATCGATGGGCTTCACTGGCCATTCCAGCGGCCTGCAGAAGATTAATGTCTCATACGCTTTTGCCACGGAAAATGATGGGATATAATTGTACTAATACATATATTCTTTACTATGTCAGTTAATTCTTTTCACATTTAATGTATGTTTTTGGTATCGTCTTAATTGTGCTGTGTGGTAATTCTGCTTAATCATCTTTCACCTGCCGTTGGACGTCCATTTATCCGATTATTCCAACCCTTAATGAGTCATTGAGACTCTTGGCTGGCTTAGCCTCATTTTCTGGGTTGCTATGTTAATTTAGCAGCGGGGGGGGGGTTAGTCCCCCATGTTCATAGAACACCCTCTGCTGTTTGTCACCTTTTTAGCTCCTCGGCCGACTTCTCGTTGCTTTACGTTTACAGTTGCGGAGCAGAGGAGCTTCTTGCAAGCCGGGGCTATCAGTTGGTGGTGGATAAAGTGCAGTAACACTTCCGGATTACGCCGGCAGTCGATTAGCCATTTAATTCCTTTATATTCCGACAGATCGATGGCCGTGCTTCAAAGGAGGCAGGGTGTTAGCATCTAAGCAGATTGATCAGCTCTAATGGGAACCATTAACATAAAAGTTGTTAACAAGTGAAACTCCTGCAAAAAATCTTTAGGCCTACCAAGGCCACGCTGCCCCCCCTCCCCCCAAAGCCGGGAAGGAGCAGCATGAGGCCCTTCGACGCGAATGCGCTCAGTTTGACTCTGGCGTTGCAGCTGAAGTTAGCACGGCTAGCTGGGGGTGTATATAAGCCATAAAAAATTCATGGGCCAAAGCGGGAAACATGCGAATAGCTACCAAACGTCCACAGCGCTGCTTCCCCGCCAAGCCCGGCCGCTCCGTCGATAAAAAACGGCTCTTCAAAGGCAGTAAAAGCAATGCTTAGAGGGCAGAGGACCATTCCAGGAGAGGAAGGAAGAGGAGCAAAGTGTCCAAAGCCCGACTTCAAGATCCTCCTCACCTAAGAGTGAAAACAACTCTTTGAAACGTATTCAGCGTGTTTAATAATTAATTTTGCAGTTGGCTTGAATGATTCCTTTACTTTAAGAAAAAGTCTGGGTGAAATTCTTGGGATGTGGTAAGGTTTTCTGGGGGGGACTGTAAAGCTTCGATTTTTGGGCCAGGAAGAGAGGCTTTCAGAGTAAGAGGTGCGGCTTTGCGAAGAGCGAAACTCTACGAAGAGCCAAACAAAGGGCCACAGAGCTCAGACCAGTGTCTCCTCAGGAAGTGACACTTGCTTTCGTGTCTCCAGAGCCAGCAAGCAGGGCCACTCAAACCACTAAGCGACACAGGCATCTGCTTAGGGCACCGGCTTCTCCCACATGGGGAGGAGTTAGTGCTGAGGCTGCCCTAGGGCTGCGTGTGGGCTTTCAGCGGCACTGTCCTCTTTCTGAGGCGATGAGCACGCCGATAACAGCCGACCAGCATGGTGCTTCAGACACGCTGCTCAAAGACCCTAATAGCAGGACACTGTTCACCGAAGAATCTTTGGAGACCGAGCTGCTGCAGTTCAAGTCGAATAGACACCGCAGACCTATAAATTAAGTGGGAAATTTCTGCTGCAAAGCAATTATTGCTGTTGACTAGTATGTTTACTGAGGTCCTACACTAACACTGGGCTCTAAATATTTAAGCAGTGTTACACCCTAAACACATCCATATTTCATCAGGTTTTTTTCCGAGCAGTTCTCAAAGCAAAGTACTGGACTGCATAATTATATCAGTTTAGCATTTTCTCCAACCTATTACTTACATAAATACAAGAATTTGAGCTCTAGTTCCTCAGAGGGCTAATTTAAGAGAAGCCTCCCTGCATTAATCCAACTGTGGAAAATAAGAAATCCCAAACTAAACAGCGGGGCATGCCGGTCTGCGACGCACTGCCGCTCCAAAGGACCAGCAGGACTGTGGGAGGACGTCGCATTTTCCTGACAGCAGCATGCACCTCGGGAATCGTCAGGTGCTCCTCTCCTGACAACTCAGTGAGAAAAACGGTCCCGTCAGCATTTGGAAGGCCGACTGCGAAAGCGTGAGGGGGAAAGTGCCGAGAGGTCAGTGCTGTGGTTAGTGGTGCAGTCAGTGGAGCCACCTGTGGTGGTAGTGGTGGTGTCTGTGGTGTTAGTGGTGTTGTCTGTGGTGTTAGTGGTGTTGTCTGTGGTGTTAGTGGTGGTGTCTGTGGTGTTAGTGGTGTTGTCTGTGGTGTTAGTGGTGGTGTCTGGTGTTAGTGGTGTTGTCTGTGGTGTTAGTGGTGGTGTCTGGTGTTAGTGGTGTTGTCTGTGGTGTTGTTAGTGGTGTTGTCTGTGGTGTTGTTAGTGGTGTTGTCTGTGGTGTTAGTGGTGTTGTCTGTGGTGTTAGTGGTGGTGTTTGGTGTTAGTGGTGTTGTCTGTGGTGTTAGTGGTGTTGTCTGTGGTGTTGTTAGTGGTGTTGTCTGTGGTGTTAGTGGTGTTGTCTGTGGTATTGTTAGTCATGTTCATGACGGTGTCAGATGTTTCACAATGCTAGATGAGGTTTGTATCTCAGCAGCCAAATTTAGAAAAGTTGCCAATGCATTAGCTTATCTGGCAGAAATTTGTTTATGGGGTTCGTACGTTTTTATTCTCTTTCATATTGTCAGCCCTGCACCCTAACTTGGTATTAAGCTATATTCAGAGCACATTTATGGTGTGGATGGAGCGTAGTGAAGGGTTCTACACTCTGGGTTTTCCAGTTAATTACTACGGTGGGATCGATTTTCTTACATTCTAAATTATGAACTGACGGCTGAAGGCATCTGCAGGGAGAGGAGACAGAAGCATAATAATGTATTTTTTGTAAAAAAATATACATACAGATACAGATAGATACAGCGAGCATTATGTGAGGTTGGGGGCGCGACACAGGAATGTGGAGCTGCTTGCGTGATGCACAGTGGGGTCCCGTCCTAGACCTCGTCCCCCCCCCCTTCCATCTTGCTATCAGGGGGATCGGGAGCACAAAGCTTTGGCATCGCAGGAGCGCTGTCCCGAAACCTTCTAATAAAACACACCCAGCCATCAGTATCCTGACACATGCTACCTTTCTGCAATTAACTGTTAATTAAAGCTCTGCTGTCTCTTAATTAATCACCGGTTATTGTGAGATCGCTGTGCGGAGGTGCGGCCCCTCTTTGTTTAGTATCGTGTCTATATTCTGACTGTTATCGGTATTGCCTAACGCCCTGATTTACAGCTGTGATATTCCCGTTTCGGGGCTTAAATCCCCGCCTGCGCTGTAATCCGCCCACGTCATGCGTCACGAGGCTGAACTCAGGGATCCTGAGAAAGGCCAGCCAGCTATCCGGGTTTATGGCTGAACTTTATCTCACGGTGCTGTCCTTGTATTTTCTCCTCTAATTAGAGCTTCCCACTTAATCACTGTACTTGTTTTATCATTTATCTTGCCCCCTTAGTGTAGTGACAGTTTACGGCCAGTAGGGGGCTCCCCAAACCTCAGGGGCCCCATGCAAATGCGTGGTTTTAGCCGTGGTAAATGCCGCCGCTGCCGGTATCATCACAGATGGGAAAGATACTCGCAGTGCATGAGTGAGACATTTCCACTTCCAGAAGCGCCTGTCCTTTTGTTTCTTGTTTTCTGAATGGGTTTTCCATGTGTGGGGAGGATCTCTTTCGGTGGAGTGTCTGTTGCGATTACATCCTGCTCCAGGTTCACTCCGGAAAATCGAGCCGGATTTCCGAAGCGTGAACGCAGCAGTGCCGGGGCGGGAGGCACTCGCAGCCGGTCCGTTTGTTCCCACTCCCTGCCTCTGGGGTGTTTGGCTCGGCGCCGCCTGACAGGCGTCAGTTTAAAGAGCTGAGCAGACACTCTGGGCCGGTTAGACACCCAGTCACACGATGCGCCCGTTATTCTCAATGCAAAGCCTGACTTACACAGGGCTGCGCATTTCTGCAGACCGCGGTGGCCTTCATGCTAAGGGCCCCCCCTGCCCCTGAGGTCCGCTAGAAGCCAGTCACGGGCGCTCCCCCCAAGGAAAGTTCAGCGTGTTGTTATATCAGGCAATTTGAGAGACTATAGGTGCCTGGTGGGACGTAATGAGCGACTAAAGGCCGTCGGGGTCCTGAACGTGACAGGAGGCGTCCAGAGCAGGTCGGCCTTCATTTAAATACAGAATGCTGACACGAAGGTTCCGGAAGCCGGTGATTATCAAAGATAATAATGGCCACGGAAAGGAATCCCCTGCTTTTCCTTTTAGGGAAAAAAAAATCAAACAGATCTCGCGAGGGGCAGGCGGGCATGCGCGTGGTGCACGGATGAATAATTAAAAGCTCGTCAAATGTGAGTGTGCAGAGCTGATAATGAGTTTTAGCGAAGGAAAGCCAGCGCTTTACCAAACAAGGTCTTTGAAGTGTGAGAGGGTCGGGTTTGTAGCTTGCCGGTTTTCATATATTATTCACAAATCCGCGCAGCTAAATTTGATTAAACAGAGTCGTAATTAATAACAAACATGCAAACGTAGCCGTATTGATAGTTTAATATGCAATTTGTTCTGTATTAGGTTTAGATAGACTATCATAATTAATATTTCATAAATTGTACTGAGTGAGAGGGAGGGAGTGGTATGTAAGGCCTCTCAGAAAGGCGTCTACCCCAGTTATGACACGAAAGCACTGCAGAAGTATGCAGTTAAAAAAATGTTCAGTTTCATTATTACAAACACCCTTTTTGTCAGGCTCGCTTGGATTATAAGGAGACTAGTAGGCATTATTTGGACAGATATTGACTAAAAGTGTCTGTTACAAAAGTCATTTGTGAATGAAATGCAAATTAGAATCGTTTTCAATAACCATTATATGGTGTAACATGGACTTGGCATCACTTTCGCTTAGTAGATTTATTTGGAAATTGAAGCTTGAGCGCCCTCTATCTGTCTTACCGATAAATGACCTGGATTTTGTGCCGTCTAAGGTGAAAAGCCCGTTTATCACTAAGTGATTAGTCTGTTCTGTAGATGGCGGGTCCCACCCCAAAGTGGAAAAGCAGACACGGACGTTTAACATAATTTCATAAGCTCTGAGCACTGAACGAAACACTGGGATCTGGGATCCAGGTACTTTGTCTCTGGACACAAGGACAAAGATGACGTCACGCCAGTGCCCCTGCGCCCCATGGGGAATTTATTTTTATTTTTTTATCTGAAGGCAATAAAAAACGGGAGAAGCTCTTGTCACTGCATTTCGTGCATGAATAAGACTGGTCTTTATCAAGACATCTGTTAATCGGTGACAAGTGGTCCCAGCCCGGGGCGACAGAGGGGACAGAGGGTCTAGTGGCCCTCAGAAGCTGGGGGATGCCCTGTTAGCAAAGTTGCCCCCAATTATGCCACATCAATGGCCGTGTTTGCCCGGGATGCCATGAGAGACCAGGCAGCCTGTGGAAATCATTAAATCGCACAGCTGATTAATTAATTAGTCGTTCTCTCCGAAGCGCTAAGGGATCGAGCCATAAGCTGTCCTGCTTTTATTTTTTTAGGCTGAACAGATGCATGCCCATATTTGGCCTCCAGAGGGAGCCAGAGCCACTCGGCCCACCGATGGCACATTAAGAGCTGTGATCTAAACCCTCGGCCTGTGGTTCAGATGCGCATCTGCCTGTCAGTCTTCAGCAGCAGCAGAACGTGCCAGGCTCCGTTCCACCGGGCCCTGCTTCCGCCTGCTCCAAGCCGGCCCGGGATCTTGCCTCGCGACAGCTTGCGAGGTGCCCAAAGGCGCGGGAGGTGTGTGAAACGTGAAGGAGGCGCAGGAGGGCAGTTTGGCAGTATTGCGCACCTTAGAGACACGCAGCGCCCCCCAGGCTTCCTGTTATCGCAGCGGGTGATCTGTCGCAGGCTAAGCCACTTCCTACCGTTTGTGTGGTGAATAAAACTCATTATAATAACTGATGTTTTTTGCCACTGTAACGCTGGCAACTCGAGAGGCCAAATGCCTGCGAAGAGATTTTACAATTTAACACTTAGACTTTTCAGTGTCCGGGCCAATTTTAATGCCTCCTCTTGAGTTTAAATATTTCAGAATGATTTTACTAAACGATTTAACAGCAAATGTGATTGGTTCAGAGCACAGGACCCTCTCTTCATCAGCCCGAATGTTTTTAATTGTTCTCTGGCTCAGCTTCCCCTAGAATAGTGACTGTTTGTGGCCAAAGGGGGGGGGGGCAAACCTACCCTCTGACAAATGCACAGTTTGAGTGTTGGTAAACTCCACCACTGAGTGAATGCGACGGGACAGTGGGTGTGACAAGGGTAGCAGGGCTCCCTTTAAGGGACGGCCCCTCCCCCAGGGACCCCCCCTACCATCACAGAGCGTCATGTGCCCCCTTCTGGGCCTCTGCTGTAGCAGATTGGCCATATGCACTGTATGTTATATCAGCCAGGGAAACTGTGAGAGGAGACATCAGTATCAAAAATGCGTAACAACATAAGCAGGCTGATCAGGCTGTTTACAAAGTAATACTGCAGCTGTGACTAAATTATTATTATCAACAAAGGTGTACTCTGTGCCTGGACCCACGTCTGTAAAACATACGGGGGGGTCTCCCTGATGAAAAATATGTCATCTAATGATGCAAACACACCTACTAGTGAATCATAAAAAATTTATTTTCATATGCATAACAAAGGCAAAAACAGGATTTTAAAATATATATAGTTGTAACTGTGACTATGCTGTGAGAAATAACTGAACCACAGAAAAGTCATATTTACAGACAGGAAAGCAACCATAGTTACCACCCCAAGAGAACAGTTAGGGTCGTAAGCGGTGCTGTTTACAGTAACCATCAGCAACGTCTGTTTCATGACGATCGAGCAGCAATCCTGCCATATTGCCGGGGCCACGCCGCCCTCACTGAGGCCTCTCCGGGGCCACGTCGCCCTCACTGAGGTCTCTCTGGGGCCACACCGCCCTCACTGAGGCCTCTCCGGGGCCACGTCGCCCTCACTGAGGTCTCTCTGGGGCCACACCGCCCTCACTGAGGCCTCTCCGGGGCCACGTCGCCCTCACTGAGGTCTCTCTGGGGCCACACCGCCCTCACTGAGG
>JAODJX010000033.1:238026-249598 GCA_026776945.1 Isichthys henryi | reverse complement strand
GAAGAAAAGAGCGGTGCGCGCTCCCGACAGGGGGTGCATTTCACGGCAGGGGTGCAGAATTCGGCACAACACCGGAACGGGATTCCGCTCCCACCCCGAGCCCCCCCGGCTTTGCAATGTCTGAAGTACAAGCTGCACAATCTTGGCATCCCACACGCAACATTCAGCAGGACCGAAAAATGTCTCTGCTTCCGCCTGACTGCCACGTGACTAAATGAATAATGTCCTGCACAGAGATGGCCATCAGTCTGCTTGGTCCTTCCATGGCCTTCCAGAAGGCTTCCATGTCAGAGACTACACTGCTCAGGTCATTCAGCAATTTCATACGGATATATTTTAATATTTCAATAATTAAAGAACACCTTGAATGTCAATAAATAATCTGACACACTGAATTTTCCATGTGGAAAGACTGAAAATGCGATAACCATAAACTGCCATAATCTTAAGCAATATGTAATGAGGAAATGTATCTATTTACAATAACACTGTCAGCAGAGTTGATATTCTATTTTCTGCATCTCACTGTCGACATTCAGTGAAAGAGTATTTGACTAAAAAGCTTCAGTTTCACATCAAGTATAATTAGGAGAATAAGCAGACACATTGAACATTATCGTAAAATGAGACGTTGTTTCTGTATAAATAACGATCTGGGCCAAATTGACCTTTTTACAATTTGTTTCTTGTTAGATAATACATGAACACATCCAGCAGATGGCGCTGTTTTAGGTGCTCATTTGAGTTGGTAGGGCTGCTTACTGACACACTAAAAAATCATTATATATTGACAAAACAGAGAAATGGCTATTGAGCAGCAGTAAAGTCATGTGCACTCCGTAACTAAACCATGTTCCACTGTGATTTCCACCGTGTAAATGTGGTAAGCCACGCAGTCCTATTCGGGGACAGCTTTCCCCCAGACCTCTAACCAGGTCAACCACCAGAGCAAATCAAAGCGCAAGTTAGCGGCTGTAGTATATAAAGAATGTGGTCGAGAATACAGGTAGAGTTGGCATTTTATTGGCAGTTTTGGGGGGGACATTAATCGCCTATGATACATTGTGAAATAGCTACTGCCTTATTCTTACATTTCTATCGTCTTCCACATCGGTAGACTACAATCGGGGTTTCACTAGCATGTTTTTCCTTTTCCAACACGTTTATCTGTAGTAAAATTTGATTCGGGCAGCGCATTGTGATATTCAGGTCGGAACTGTAGTAAACGAGCCTCTGTGCCTCACGTTTAATATTCCGGCGCACCGACCGCCGCTGCTCCACTGTTGCTTTACTTCCTTCCGCATTCCATCCCCATCGAGGCCCGAGATAGGCGGGGCCTACGGCGAGTCGACCTTTCCATTGGCCATGGTTAAGATTGGGTGATGGAGGGGGTTAAGGTTATCAATTGTCAGCTCCTATTGGCTAAACCGAGCGGTGATTGACAGTGTACGCCAATCGGCGCCGCAGAGTTTCGAGCTCTAGTAACGATCAGATGCGTGCGCAGTATTTAGATACATTCATATCGGGATAGTTCTTAGATCTTGAAACCATAAAATAATAGATGAACAGTGACTGTTGGTGTAGCTAATTAATTTTTCAAACTAATAAGCTTAATAATCTGGAATTAAGCTTTCAACAAAATAAGTAATTTGGAATTTGCCACCATAAAATATTATTGAACATCCGCATGCATCGTAATATAATGTAACACTCTTTAAAAGAAAACATATCTTTGATCTGGAAGCTGTATGCAATCATGGAGACATCGAGTCAACAGCACTGAATTGTCTTCATCTCCGACTTGCCAATACCTTGTATTTGGAAAAACAGAAACGCCACGTGAACGTAAAGGAAACCATTTAATTATATTTATTGATAAAAAGTATTTTGCAAATATACAGAAATGAAAAATGCAAATAGTTACAAAGCAGTAATGTCACGTAGCTAAACGCTACACCGAACCAAACGGAAACAAGTGATTACAATTACAAAATTTGACTGTGCAAAACATCTGAATCTGACAGTTACTAACATATCATCCAACCTGTTAAATTAGTAATAATGCAGTATTGCAAAATGACATTACTAAATGTGTCACATTTACAAATCATTTTCAAGCAACCCATTTAGAAATGTTAGTATTTTTTACGTTTTTATTTTTATTAAGAAAAGATCAGTTGCAGCTAAAAGGCTTAAATTCCTGTAATATTTTGGTCCATTTTCTCATATAAAATAAGATAATTTCTTTACAGCATGTAAAAGGTTTGCGTAGAAAATGATTGTCAAAAGAGCACAAACAAGTATTAAACCTTTTTAAATTAGTGGGAATTGAAATTCATAATCCTTTACTGCAAGTGTCACATATCACCCTGCACTACAAGACAAACTACTGTTGTGTTTCACATACTATTATTTAACATTTCAAGACAGCCTTGATTTGTTTAAAACGGCATTGTTCAGAAACATGGAAATCTGCGCAATTTCTAATGTTTCATGTCGCCATCAGTAGACGTAGATCCATGGTCAGTCACTCATTAAATAATCGTGATCTTTAAGAGCATGATTTCCAAAAAGTTTAAAATCAGCAGGCAATATTTCAATCTTAGTTTTATTTCACAGGTGAGATACTGGCATACTTTGTGCACATACTATATTAATATATCTTTGTACAACATCAAAACTTCAATGAAGAGAACCAGCGGCAGTGATGTCATTTATGTAGTAAAGGTACATTACCTTAAGTTGAAATGTATTTGGCTTATTGGTGCATTTTTCAGTCATTTGCACTTACCGACAAAATACAGTGGTAAGACTGATCAAATAAATACTTAAAAACTTCTTAGTACAATTACGAGGAAAATAAAACATAAAGCTGACGTACCACACAGAAAACAGGCCACAGAATCAGCCAAAGGAGAAAGAGACTTAAAGCTTAATAAAGCTAGCAAAAGCTACCCCCCCACCCCCACCCCCCACTGCTGGCAGTATCTAATTTATAAAGTCAAAGTAAACTTTGTCATCTCTGCTATATACTGTTCAGGGACATAGAGAGACGAGATGACGCGGCTAATTAATTATAATTATAATTATAATTAGACACCTAATGTGTATCTTGCTTCTATATCTGTACACCACCCCCCCACTCACCTTAAATATTCACAAATAAACCAAAGCAGTGCTGAGTTTGCAGGTAAGAAAATGCTTAAAATGAATAAATATGGCAGCGATGAGCTGTAGCGCCTCCTACAGGCGGAACGCTGGACATCTACAGACTTCTACATGTCTATTGTTCGGAAACTGCTCCAGGGGGAAATTAAATGGCGAGGAAGGCCGGCTTCTTCAACTGCCAGATTCTCCCCCTCCCAAAACATTTTTATAAGCCTTGATACTTCATAAAAAAATGGTGGCACACAAAATTATAGCAGAGATACAGAGTAACATAATCCATGCTACCATTAATGCTGCAACCAACATTAAAACTACAAAATAAAAAAGGCCCACAATCCGCATTCTTAATGCGGGGGGGCGGGTTAGGCTTACTTACATTGAACATAAATGTGGCAATAAAATAGCGCATGGAAAACACAAATCATTCACTGGACTCTCTATGAAAAGCACAGGATCTCCTGTTGTCACTTTTCCAGCAGTTAAGGGGTTTGTTCGCTTGTTACCCAGAGAAGTGCCACTGAGGCCCACCTCTCCACGTCTACATCTCCCCCACTGATACAGACCACAGGCAAATCGCCCTGTTCTATGCATCGTATACCAACGCTGTACTCAGCCCGAAAAGGAAGCACTGGACTCCTGACTGATCGTCTCTTTGACTTCTAGAGGCAGGGTATCAAAGAGATGGTCTTCCACACTCAGACCATTTTTGTGGAGAAGGCGACATTGGCCCAGCTGGGATGGGAGTCGGTCCAAACAGTTTCCCTTCAGCTCCAGCTGCGTGAGGAGGGCCAACTGGCCTATTTTTTCTGGGATCTCAGATATGGAATTCTGCCCAAGGCAGAGAGTCCTCAGCTTCACGCATTTGAACAGCTGTTTAGGAAGCACCTCCACTTTGTTGGCAGTGATGGCGAAATGCTGCAGGTTCTGCAGAAACCCAATCTCAATTGGGATTACCACAATGGAGTTGTGGCCAACATCTATATGCCTTAATTTTGGGAGCTGGAACAGCTGAGCGGGCAAAGACTCCAGATGATTGTGTGAAAGGTAGAGCAACTCCAGACTCTTCACCATATTAATGGACACTGGAATGGCAGTGATCTTGTTGTGCCACAATTTGAGGCACATTAATCTCTTGAGGTGCTGGAAACTGATGATCTCTTCAATGGTGCGAATGCTGTTGGATTTCAGATCCAGTTCCTGCAGATTGGTAAGGCTGAAAATAGCATGTGGGATTCTCTCCAGGTCACAATTCTGCAATTCCAGCTCAGCCAAGCTAAGCATCTTCTTCAGGCTGTTAAGCACTACTAGCTTAGTCCCATCATTATGCACGACAAGTCGCATGAGATGTGGCGATAAGTCTGTAATGTTTGTTGGGATCTTGGTTAGGTTACTCTTAAGATGGAGGATCTTAAGATGCCTCAGTTCTCGTAGAGACTCTAGGGCTATCATTTTGTTATTCTCAGAATTTAGGTTTCCAACCAAATAGAGTTCCTTCAGACTCCTCAGCAAATAAACCCAACTTGAAATTTCAGCCACATCTGTAAACTTGACGTGAAGGCACCTCAGGTTGTCTCGGAGGAAGCTGAAGGCTGTTTGCTCAACCTTAGCTGGGCAGTGACAGAAGTGCAGCTCCCGGAGATTAGTCATCTGGGAAATCTTCGCCTTTATCCTGACTTCTGGAATAAGCTCCAGTTTCAATACCTCTAGATCGGTTAGGTCAAAGACTGCATCTGGGAGGCCTGAAATCATGAAGAGATGGAGTTCCACCTTGTCCTGGGCATTGCGGCAGACGTGCTGCCGGAGCTTCTCGAGAGTCCACTCGTGGTTTAGACTGATCTCTCGCAGCTTGTTCTCACTGACTTCAGACAGGAAAACCCCAAACCGCTTCGAATACAACTGATCATATTGGTCTACCATGTGTAAGAGGAACGCGAAGTCGTTTTTCACATCAGGAATGTCGCTGAAGCTGCTTTCTTCTCGGACTTTCTCGAAAGAGTACTCCTTCAGGGGCCTCCTGAACAGCCAGAAGAGGGTGTACAAGCACACAAGACCATAGATGCAAAGCAGAACCATGTAGCTGACAAGGAGCTTATAGAGCATAAATGCCATGTTGTGCGTGCACTGGAATTTCATATAGCCGGTCAGATGGGTAACTTGAGGCCTACACACATGGCAAAAATCAATAGTAGTGACAAAAGTGGAAGTGTAGCTCAAAATCAGAATGAACTTCAGGGTTTTGATGACTGTCTGAACGACATAGAGCTTGTAGATAAAGTCACTATCCTCGACGTGAGTGCGAAACTTTCTCACCTTCTCGAAAAGGGCTTTGGCCTGTTCGCCATCTTTTTTGTCCAGAATAGTCATGCCTGGGACTTCAATCACAGGTCTTTCGCCTGAGAATTTCACACCTGTGTTAGGCAACATTGGTGTAGTTGGGCTCGAGCTGTCTTCCTCACTGCTTGTGGATATGTGTTTCGGTAATGACTGTCCAGTGCGCCTCTGCTTGTTCTCTTCAGAGTCCTCACAGGCAGTTTCGGACAATGCCTTCGTGGTCCAAGGAGACTCAAAGCATCTGCCCAGGATGGACACAAAGTGTTCGATCTTTGAACTTGTCTTTGGATATTTGAACCAAAAGTTGCTGCTGACCATAAGCACAATGGTGTGGATGAGAGCAAGATACGGGAAGTACTTTGAGTACCACGGTAAGGCTACATGGTAGCACATCTGATTGACGAAGACGTATTGCTGAAAATCGAGATCTGTTTTGACGCCAGTTGGCTGAGGTTGACCGAGGACTTTGCTCTCTTTGAGGGCAGGGGACTGTGTTTCGGTGATGTGGTTACTGCATCTCTGCTCATCGGTCATTCCGTCCCCTTCGTGAATGGGAAGGCAAAGCACTTGGTCTTTGGTTAGCTGCATTGTCCCGGCAAATATCGCCAACATCAGCATGACCACAGAAATGTAATCCATAAACACATCCCACCATGGTTTCAGTATCCTGTATGTTGGCTGGACGTCATTCAGTGAGGCTACTTCCGTGAGGGTGAACATTCCTGCAATAAAAGAATACAAACAATGGGCCATGTTAGGCTGGCATAAAATCAATCAATGACACTTGTTAAACAGTTATAAAATAATTCAGAGGCAGTGAAGGAACATTAGGAATTTCATTTTGAGGATATAAAACAGAAAACAAATTAGTAGAGCATCAACTACGCTTAACACACTTTTTCCACACTTATTTTCCCCAGAAACTTTACATACAATACCCAAAGACTCTTCCTACAGTGAATCCACAGGAGAGTCCGATGCCAATACCATCCGACTCCCTAATGACATTATCCGTCACACTGAATCTCCATTGTACTAGGCGAGGCTGCTGCAGAGTGAAGTACAGCCAAGTAATGTTTTGTTATGTCTCAAGTTGCAATTTCTCACTTTTCCCAAGCCTCCCCAGCTAATATCAGTGTCACCCCAAATCCTGCTTCAAAGCATTTATCCAACACAAACACACCCCTCTCTCCCAGCTAACCCTAACCGTAACCCAACTAATCGGCACAGAACAAGCCTCTCACACATAAAGCTGTGAGGAATAACTAAATATTTTCTGTAATCCCGCTACAACTTAAACAGCCCCGGGTCTGAACCAAACAGAGGTCTGAGACTGACTAAGAACGTGTCCTTGAACTTCCCATTCAAACTTTCAGCGATCTTCAGTAAACTAGATTTTTCAGTCGGCTTTGTAAATTACTTCCACTGCTCATTCCAAATCATTAGTTTAGTCAATCCTGTCCTTTATAGCTCTCATGTTCTTAAGTTTAAGAGACATCTGAAATCAAGACTTATTGATGTTGGATGTTTCATCAAATAAGTAAAACATGCATTTGTATTTATTTTAGTTATTTATTTAGTTATTTATTTAGTTATGCTCACAATGGCTTCCCATGATCAATGGTTAGCTTTTGCATATTTCCCAGTTGGTAAAACATCTTTCGTTTCATGTGCTTAAATTTGAAAATATTTCAACAACAGTTGGCATAGTGCCTCTGAATCACTTTATGAAGGTTAAAGAATAATAACAGTTGACCACCAGTAAACTTTGAACACTCGCTTGGACAAAGGTTGTACTCTTACGCAACCCATGCTAGAGAGACACTGCTATTAAAGGGAAAGGCATGCCCCCCCCCCAAAAAAAAATGCCTGCAGGGACACACCCATGAACGTGAGATTGACAGGCCTCAACATGTGCCACAAATTTCAGGTGACTGTCTCAGCATACATCTTCAAGCCAAACCAAGAGCACTTAGTAAGCATACAGACTTCCTCAGATGTGTACACACAATGCCACTGATCTAACTGTGAAGCGCTGAAGTCTGTCCCGAACTACAGCATCGTATGTTTGCGCATATTACAGGAATTCTAGAAACATTTGCAACAAAGATGTGGAAAGTGTCTCTTGACGTTCTGGTACACATTCATCTCACTGATCAACATAAAAATCTATAAATGACTTTAACAATTATTAATCTTAAGCGAAAGCTAGCTGGTGTTCTAACCAGTGACTAGTAAAGTAATTGCAACAAAGCCTTATAAAATGTGTGGGTAAAGCACCATTGCTCAATGTGCTTACGACTGAATCGCAATTGGCTAACAGGGGAACGCTACCTATTACCAAACACGGCAAGCCAACGAGTGCAGTTCACCAAATGCGTTTCTGCATTGTTCTCGAACACGAGAGAAAGGTGCCGGATGGACCACAGAGCACTGCTCAAGCGGAACATGAAAATGAGATCTCCAGAGGATATCCGGTCATCTGTCAATGAATTCCTGAATAATACAATCCTATAAGGCGACCTCCCATCCATCACAAAAGGTTTGTCAATTGAAAACTATGCAAAATTCTACAAACAACTTTTAAAACCACGTTTGTCAGAATAATATGTCACCATCCGGAGGTATTACCCGATTTTCCATTAGGAGCACAACGCAAGAATGCATGGCTGTCATTATTAGGTCGTCTGACAAGGACAAAGCAATCGCTTACTTGAAATTCCAGGGCCTAGAGTGTGACAGGGCTGAAATCCACAAGATCCACACCTGAGAACACATTCCAGAAGGCTTCAGACCTGCCGGTACTGAAGACTTTCCTCTAGCAGTGTTGTGGGATTGTCTCAGAAAGTTTCAGACTCCAATCCACAACCAAATTCCATCATAGAGGTCCAACAGGCCATCGGGATCAGTGCCTTTTGTCTATATTCTATATTCATCTGCAGCAAATTGTCCGCTACTAAGTTCATGCTAAAGACTGTGTCAAAAAAGCAAGGGCAGGAACAGTGACTACAGATTGAGATCCTGCTCTCTAGAAAGCTTGCTGCGTGACTCAGACACCGTATCTGAATAATGGCAGAGTGAAACATGCACAAAAGATCTGGTAATTTGAGATGATGTAACAAGACTGAACCCATAGCATAACAAGACACGCAGAATACGTCACTCGGAACATGCTCTGCGTAATTCAACGGATGCTTTCTTTATGAAAATTAAGGTAGTACTCTTTGTCTATTAGACAAGTATACAAGCAAAACATTTTCTGGAAACTACTTTGACTATTGCCGAAACACATCATAACAGAAAAAAATGCCCCCAAAAGACTGAAGGAATCATATACGAGTAGCAATAAAGACAACAGTTTACGACGGTTCACTTCCTGAGAACGAAGTACTTTCTACTTCATTCAACTTAAGAAGCGGCTGCGTAAAACCATCAAGCTTTCTTCATCTGTTGTGAAAATATAAGAAGCAGAAACATTAATTTTCCCCCTGAACCGAAAACAACTTTTTGGCCGCAGCATGAAGAAGAGGAGCTAACTTTCCCAGATAATAAATTAAATTAAATGCCCATAAAGCAGCATACAAAGCAAGCTCCGATGTGAATGAGACAATGACTTGTACGATTTTAATTATCTAAGCTATTATCAGCGTTATTATAACGCTTTGTATTCAGTTCGAATAAGAAAAAAAAAAAAACTGTGGAAAAATAAAACAACGATTGATTACTTTAAAGATATTTCCAGTCTACCGTGTCACCCAAAATCTGCTAGATAAAGTTTGGTGATCCCTGCATGGTTTAGGCACCTGTCGCCCGAGTTTACTGCCCGGCCATTGCAGGTTAAGCGCTAATTAAATGTCAGCGCCGACAAAAGCAGCGCAGACCTGTGCTGTCAATAACAATCACGCTTTAGGCAAAAGGGCATGGTCTGAAAAAGAAAATGCTCTTCACGCCTAATTGATTTAATAAAATGTATAAACACAAAATGGATGTTTGTGGAGCTTTCAAAATGAAACTTTGACGTGAGCAGTTCTCGATCGATCCCGGGATTATGGGCAGATAACAGAAGGGCATGTATACTTACTGCATCAACTGCCGGCGCCGCAATAATTAGGCTACGTTTATTGTGGCGGTTCTTACGTCCTGCACCTTTATTTTATGTGGGCACCAAATCCATTATACAAGAGGCTCGATCTAATTTGAGCGAGGCTTGAAAACAATACGTTTAGTGCCATTTATGTAACGGAGAGCCGGGATCCGCCGGAGAATATCGGGTTTTACGCCATTTGCCGCGGCCATCCGCGCTGCTTAATGCCGGCGTCCGAAAGCGAAGCATGCGGTGACCGCGGCCGACTGCGGCCGGTCCCGGCGGGCATAGGGGGATATGGAGCGCTTCTCGGGGGAAGACGTGTTCCAGTAACGTCCATGGCAGGACTGCCTCTTACATTCGGCATTTAGCAAAGTTAAAAATAATCACAATGATCTGGAGCAGATGCGTTCATTATTTTACCATGTGTTTGAATGAATCGTCCCTGTCGGATAACCAGTCTAGACCAGTTCTGGGCATTGACAGCTAGTTCTTCCACGTAATAATATTCCAGGAAAAAAAAAGGCTATTTGAAAAAGAAATGAATGCAGAATACGAACCTTTTTCTGGCCGTGAACGTCTCACGACATCGCTTTATGTCGGTCAGAGAAGCTGCTCAACTTGGTCTTGTGTAATTTCTGGAGGCAGGAAGTTAAGGAGGGCGGCGCTGAAGTTTGGGGGGGAAACACCCGCTACCTGCGTCCAAGCAGCCCGGAGAAAGTGGGCGCATGAAATATAACGGAGGCCATCCTTCCCACCCCCCCTTCAGCAGCATTGGCTCACGTCTGTGCACATGATGGCTAATGCGATATGAGAATAATATATACGGTGTCTATCTGCGTGGTTATAATTTATAGTGTCCACGTCCCAGAGTCGGTAACAGAGGAAGTATCGCTTGTGAGAGATTGTTTTAATTATCTGAACCACTTACTTTTGTCCCTACTCTTTATATGTTGTATGACTGGACGTGACGAAACAATGGAGTTTGTGCCGCTGCAGATCAGCAGACACGCTTAAGGGAAGCAGGGACTGCGGTGATAATGTGCGCTGACTGCAGGCGAGCGATGCCATTATAGCCGCAAAGACGAAAGGAACCGGCAGCAAGCGCCGCAATTACTGCATCTTTACTGAGAACGAAGATGTCAGCGCAGAGGAATTTAATCGCGGAGGGTAAAATATTTATCAAAGTAACAGCGAACCGCAGACTTGAGTTTGAACTTGTATCTAGTTCAAAGCGTGTCTTTCGGGGCCCGAAGACACTGCAAATGGAGGAAGTAAGACACGTGTCCGTCTTACACAGAACAGACAATCGAAAGTGCCGTGTCTGGGCCTGTTTATTCTATATGCCTTATAGGTCCTGGGACCACAAGTTAAAACACAGCCCGTCATTTGCTAAGAAGTTCATACCTTCGTGGAGTACAGGTCTCCGCAGTAGGTTACATAAACTCAGTACTGAAATGCTCTATTTACCGTAGGCCTGCAGCATTCAGCGGACAACGATTTAATCTTTTAAAATATCGGAGATGAATTGCATGTTCTTTATTATTCAAGAAAAAAAATAATAAAACGGGTTGATTTTGCACGATTTTGTGTGTTGAAACATTTTCGTAGCCTCACCTTCATTTGTTTATTTTCTGAACTTGTTTATGCCTTTAATCAGTGAATTTTGCATAAAAGATAGCAAGTTGAACGTACCACAACTGGTCGAACCGCGCCAACCGCAAGCCCACTGCCTCGTTGTTTGTGAAGTGGGGGTAGGGGGGCGCACGGAATATTTGCATACGCCGAAGGAGGCTGGAGCTCTCGAGTGTTGATCGCGCGGCAGTAAGAGTACAAAGGACAGGGGCTGTATTCAGGAATTATCTACCGTAAAGGCACATCGGCAGGGCCCCCCCCCCCCGGCCGTGCCCCCCGAGGGGGGGGGGGTGGGGGGGGGGGGGGGGGGGGGGGGCGGGGGGGGGGTGGGGGGGGGCGGGGGTTTGCGGGGGG
>JAODJX010000033.1:224203-237926 GCA_026776945.1 Isichthys henryi | reverse complement strand
GCGCGGCAGAAAGCGTCCAAAGGCCAGGGGCGGTTTTCAGGAATTAACTCCCGTAAAGGCACATCGGCCGACCCCCCCCCCCCCTCCAGTCCCACAATATCGGCGGTATTTGGGCACGAAGGGAGCGCTTGGCACCGCACTCTCATTTGCTGTGCACAGGTTTTAACCAGCTGAAGCCAGATAGGTCTGCAGAGAGGAGCTGTCCTCAGATCAACCTTTGTGAATGTGAGGAAGTGGAGAAAAAAACTGATGAAATCAGTGTAAGACTGAGGTTGTGAGGCATATAGGTAGGAAGTTTTACACTGTGTCACAGCAGCAAAACCTCTAAGTTACACTCAACAGGCGCCTTCTGGCCAGGACCAAAAACGGGCATTTAAAATAACTAAATTATTTAGTAAATAGCTTGAAATGGATCCCACAATCAGTTCTCACAGAAGCCCATTTGAAACTTCACTACTGGTGGACGAGATGCAGGTCAATCACCGGGCACGAGACAGGGACACTCTGGACAGGATGCTGGTCCGGCACAGGGCAGGGACACCCTGGACGGGATGCCGGTCCATCACAGGGCACAAGGCAGGGACACTCTGGACAGGATGCCGGTCCATCACCGGGGAGGGACACCCAAGACAGGATGTCCATCACAGGGCAGGGACACGCACACGCACACACACTAACAAAACATGCAAACTCCACACAGCATTCCAATCCCCAGCCCTGGAGCAGTGGTCCTGGTGGAGTAACCACTAAGCTATCATTACTCTTCTATTGGCCTTTAGTTACTGAATATACTTTTAGTCAGTTACAAGTAAAACAGTTGACTGTGGACCAGTAGCCTAAGAGTCAGTAATTCAGCGAGGCAGGTACAAGCCGACAGCAGTGGGTCGTGGGATTGTCTCTCTCTTCAGGTCGCCTCAGCTCACTGGCAGCTTCAGCAGCTTAACTAATCACCCTGTATGACCTCAGAACAAATCAACCCTCTGCTTACACCCATTTAGCGCTGAAGAATCTTCTTTACAAATGACTGTTGGCCAAAGCAGCACTTAAATGGGATATTTTACATGAAGAGATCTGCTGTAATGATTGGGCCTGAGCACTTAATGGAAAATAAGTATGCACAAAATATGCGTGATGTAAAAGGCACTTAGAGGATGGAAGACCCAAGGCTCCAATCCACTTGATCTGGCTCACTGGTTTATCACTTCTCTTCATATTAACTTCTTGTAGGCCCTAAATTTCCATCTCTGAAAATGAATGGGAAGGAGTTATTCTAAGAACCCAGTACGATGGGCAGCGCTGTGTCATGTATGTCAGGCAGTGGGAAAACGTGCGCCGGTTATTACAATCTCAGGCCTGAAAACCACAAACATCTGTCTCTGCAAGATAAACATTTGAAGGGTCCTCAGCTATTAACTTACTAAGTTACAATTGAGTCTTCAGCCATATTCATCCTTCGTGCCATTTTAAGGTCCGACTGGACCCTCTTTATACTTTGTAATGCTCAGATCACTTTCGTTGAATAACACAAAATTAGAAGTACATTTGGGAGGTTGGAACATCCACCTGACTCTGAAAATGTCTGAGTCTGACTCTGTAAATGTTTATGTGTAGCAAAAAATATTATTAAAAGCCATATGCTCCATTCCAAGCTGAAGTGTTTGCTAAAAGTTTAAGCCTGTTAGTGTCACTGTTTGCAAGGTATGAACCTGAATCATGGACAGACTGTAGGATACACAACATTTGAAGAATCAGGAGACCCCAACCCAACAATGACCTCACTGCTCTGGTCAGGGAGGCCAAAAGCAAGAGACTGAGAAAAAAAACTTATACCTTCAGGTCAAGAAAGTACTAATCCAGACCAAGGTTTAGTTTCAGCCAACCAACTGAGCATAAACAGTCACAGTCACAGAGGATTCAACTGGTTGGCTGAAACAGAATCTTGGTCTGGATTTTTACTTTTTGGATCTGAACTTTCCACCCTTTGCTCTGACTTTGGGTCCTCGGGGACCCCCAACAGTCCATGGAGGGAGGGAGGGAGGAAAACCATGGACCGTCTGGGGGGTCTCTCAGGACCAGGTGGGGAAAGGCTGCTCTATGCGCTCCTATAATTTCATTGTACATCCTTAATTTAGCACTGCTAATATCCTTGTTCCTTATTTTTATTGTCTTATTTTACAGTTGTATTTTATATTTACTGTTATTTAAACCTTATTTATTCTTATTTTTTTATACAAGTTTGTCTTTATTCTTTATGTATTTCCTTTCAAGCACCACACTGGAAGCAGCTGGAAAGGCATTTCACTGCACAGAAGTACAGTGTAAGTTGTCTTTGTGATAAATAATAATGAAATACTGGAGTTCATAGAAGAACACATTCCCTTTGCTCCTCTTTCTGTACAAAGGCGCCACCTAGGCTTTCGAGTGTGTTAGTACAGCCTAAATGCCACCTTTCTAACAGAGATGAAAAAAATTTGTTTGGGAGCCACGAACAGCCTTGGAAACATTCTCTGAAGGCTTCTGTTCCTTGTCTGCTCTGGGCGTTTCCTGCTGTGGTCTGGGGGGGATACTGACTCTCTTTATATCAATTGTGAAGGGGGTGGGGGAGTGGCCAACCCATTAAACCACAGCACAGGGTGTGAGATCACCCTGTATGGTGCCGTTCAAACATGAAATACTACCTCAGAAAAAGAAATCGCAACCCCCACCCCCCAGGTGGTGTTGCCCTGGCTTCTTAGCGAGCCACGGTTTGGTAAAAACAACAAAAATCTTCAGCTTTCAGTTTGCTCGTGCGGACAGGATTCTCATCAGCGTCGGCACAGCATGGTCAGGAAAAGAAAATGACTGGTAATGAGGATCGTTAAAGAATGGAACTATGCTTAAAAAGAAAGAAAGTTTAGATAAGAGAATTAAGTGGAATATGGGCAAGGTCACCATAAGCTGCAGAGGTTAAAGATTCTCCAGTGGAGCAGAAGATGCTAGAAAGTCTTTCAAAGTCAGTCAAGGGTGGCGTGTGGCGTAGGCTGCTGTGTCTGTAATCAGAAGGTCGCCGAGTCAAATGCAGAATGATTAGTAGAATGATTCTGCTGTTGGGCCCTTGAATGTGGCCCTTAACCCCCCAACTCCTCATGGAATGTCTCACCCTGCCTTCTCAAAAAATTATATTGCTTTGGATAAAAGTGCCTGTTAAATGCATAACACAGGCCTGTGACGTCTGGTGTGACAGTATTTGCAGGTGGCAAGCCGGCCTCTTAAAAAGCCACATCAAGGGGTAAGTGCATTCAGTAAACATGCTGGTGGTTTTTTGTTAATGAAATTTTACCCAACATTGTATCATTAAGGTGTTTTGCTACAGGAATTTACAATAACTTCATCTGATGGGTTCAGACAATCAAGAACATGCCAATTATCTCTGCTCATAAAGTGTTTTAAAAGCATTAGGGGAAAAAATCAATTATGGAACAGAGTCTGTGCAATCGATATTTATGATGGATAGAGTGCATTCATACAGTGTTTGTTAATGTCCCCAGAAAGAAAGCCTCTTAGTTTCAGTTCTGTACAGCCCTCAAGCGGCCGGGAGGGGGGCACCACTGTCAGACTGCACATGAAGAAGCAGAACGGATCCCATTAGAAGGGACCGTAACATCAGTCACAGCAGTGAAATGTACAGCGTTCATGAGGCTCAGCAGCTGGGTGGAAAATACCCTTTATTTGCCAGGTTGGTATCACCAGGTCAAGCATCAGGAAAAACAACATTCCAGCAACCTGGCCCTTTCTATGGAAATCTGTGTGTTTTTATTCATTTTCACAAAAGGACGATTTACAGCAAACAACATGACCCCAGCTGGGACAGCCGGGATGTGTTCACAAGCCCCTGAGCAGTGGTGAGAGGCCTGCTCTGTTGGCCATACTGATTTTCATTGGTTATTCCACATCCATGTGCGGCTGGCAGCACAAGGTGATTGGATGGATATGTAGCACTTGAAAATACAACCTAATGGATTTTACTACCATTAACAGTAACACAGCACAGCACAGCAGTCCTTGTACCATTTTTGCTATCCTTATACAAAATGAGTACGCGTGCTGTAACGAAGAAATTCAGATTCTTCCAATAACATGGTATTTTTCTTACATATATCCTTAGGTTGTGAAGTAAACTAATTTTAAAGATTAAATAAAAGTTACAGTTTTAAATCTATAATATGAAGCTAATATGAAGCCCTGAGCTTTATATTTAATGGGGGTATTCAGTCCTGATACTGATTTTGTTGCATATGAATTATTAGAATCACTGTACCTGAGCCGCCTCACTAACACGTGCTACGTTTCAAACGGCTTAACGGAAACCAAGTGGAGAGTTGGCTCTCTTTGATCTCCTTTGTGGTTCACGAGCTGCTCTGTCCTTCCCGGCTACGCCTCACCATCTCGCTCTCCCCTCTGAGCCGAATCGAAGATAATTAAGTGTCTGCTCCAGACTGGAGTGCAGGAATGCGAGAGTAAGCACGTTACTGCAGCTGCTTGTGAGGCTCGGCACGCCATGCATGGAGTCAACGCCGGTGTTTTCTGTGTCCCTCTTTTCTCCAGTAAATATAAAATATTTCTGTATTTCCATTTATGAATAACTGTAAAACAGAATGAAGAATTTAAGGCTTCTGGGACTGGCTCCGCCCCCCCAAAACCCCGCGTAGGACATGTAGGTACTGAAACTGGACAGATGGTTGGATGGAGTATGCTTCTTTACAATCTTTATTGAACTTGTATGCAACAATCAACAGATTTAAAAAAAAACATAATATTACATTAATACGACTTCAAAAGTCATTCCATTAGGTCAATCAAGTAAACATGTTTTAAATGCCCGATTAAAAAATTTTACTTCGAAATGAAGAGGCCACATAAGAGGGCGCCAAGGATACAGCATGTGACAGACACGTGTATTTGGCAGGATCTCAAAGCAATTTACAGAAACAGAAACTGGAGAGAGTCAGCATGCTGCTTCGTCCCATATCAGGACTCTGAGATATGCTGACTCTGCAGGTCAAAGCTGACAGCTTTCGGCTTAGTTGGGCACGACCATAGAGACTATTTGAGAACAGTGAATCAGAGGCCTAAGTGTGACAGGCTACACCGATGGTAATGTGATGTGAGGTAAGATACCACTCAGGCTACGAGAGCTCACAGCGCTGGGATGAGTATTATAAGTATCAAGAAAGTGTATCCACCACTGTTTGGCTTCTTAAAGAGCAGAGAAGCTCTACAGAAACATTTTCAGTGCAAACCTGAGAGCATGTCAGTAAATTTTGGCTTTAAAGAGAATATTGCCTGAACTAGATTAACTACCGTGAAAATAGCACTGCACCTGTGTATATATATTTTTTAAAAATCAACATTGTAGAATCTTACTTAAAAAAAAAACAAATAACCACATCTTTGGACTAGAAATGTAAATGTTGCAAAAGTTGCATTGTGTGTGTGTGTGTGTGAGGCATCCCTGATCGCTTCAGAGGCAGAGAGTAACACTATGCAGGAGCCCGTTGTCGCCTGGGAAAACACTCAGACCAGTAGCAACCTTCTGTGCGCCCCTCAGCCGACAGCAGAGTCCCACCCCCTCCTCTCATGCACACTAAGCAGATGCTTAACGTATTAAACTGATTATTTCACCCAGTAATTAACATGGAAGGCGTTGCTGTTTGGCTTTGACGACTAAAAAAAAACGGGTAGTGACATAATTGCCACTTTTAGAAAACACAGCGAGGTAATCAGGGTCTTTGGAATATGAAATCAGCTCCGGGTCGCTGTCACTGGGACTGCAGGGGAAACTTCTCACCAGACACAAGATTTAAAGAGACTAAATGTTCAGCTGGGTTCAGCCAGTCTCTCTTTATATGTAAACTGGTGGAGCTTTCAGCAAGTTGCTTACAATACTAATAACAGTATCTTGGTCTCCTACATCCTTATATTTACAAAATATTCCTTTACTGTACTGACTTTGTAATTCGGAATTCTGTACATAATACTGGCCATTTCAATGCTGCCTTTACATCTGTAAGAAACGTATGCGTCAGCCTAAATGTTTTCCACCACAGAGTGCTGAAATGCATCGTCTTCTCCGGCGCCCTTCGCAAGGCCAAGTTCCTCCACCAAGATTTAACCAACTCCAGGGCCCTGTTTAACCAAGCTGGATTTCACGCTTCGCCAGATAAGTTATTGGATTTAAGGTAGTCTGGGTTAAACGTAAGCGAACAAAGATAAAGGACATTTAACCTAGGCTACCTTAAATCTGACAAGTTATCTGGCTAAGCAAGAAATCCTGCTTCGTGAAACAGGCCCCTGGTCATCATCTAATACCTACACATGTAATACACACATCTTGGTTCAAACTAACCATGTAAAAACAGACACAAACTACATCAAAATGTCATTTACCACAAGTACAGTACCTAAACTAAAGTTCTAGACCCTCCACGCAGCACTAATTCGGGGTAATCTATCCAATCTAATCAAAGATTATAGCTTAACAGTATTCTTCAACTTTCAGGCAGGTTAAAGGTTTCTATGAGGGTTTAGCCTGCTAGCAAAACAGAAAAATATAAAAGGTCTATTAGTGGGTGCAGCCATTGTGTATCAGAGCACATAAAGGTCAAATAACTTTATTTGTGGCAACAAAACGACCCACTTTAGTCTTACCTTCCAGTCCTCAGGTTGTAAGGGATTTACTGGGAGCTGCACCCCCCCCCAAAGGGTGTCTCTTCACCCGTCTCTCCATTCACCAGCACGATGGTCTGTTCTCTGGGTTTCGTGTTTACATTATAAGTCACGTTGCAGATCGCAGACTTGGCAGGGTAATTCATGGGCTGAATTTTACAAGCCACATCAGATATAATGAATCACGCAAAGCGACGAAAATAGCTCTAAGTGTTTAAAACGTCTTCCTCTGGGTAAAAAGCAACTATTGGAATAAAAAGTTCCTGTTTACTAGCACAGTGTGATTGGTTCTGGTACAGCGATTCCCAAAAATCTGTCTATATTTATATGATTTATAACTATTCCTGCAAGCTGTCCAATGGCAAATGGATCCAGCAAGATATTCCAATTACACATCAGTATCTGCTTATATTGGAGTCTTTGTGAGGGAAATCAGACACGGCTAACTCATCTACAAACAAGCAAAGAGGATAAAACCCTACATGTCAGTGTGGATGCATTGTCTGCCAAAACAGGCTACATGGAAGTGGGTCGAATGCTCGCACCGTCCATAAACCAGCAATTCATTGTTTTGATTCTAGGAATATGAGTAACTGTGCAAATAGTGGAAAAATCTGTACAACAGCCCTCCTCCTAAAATCAGCTTGGGTTGCCCTCTGAGTAAATTACAGGAACAGCGGGGTATCAACATTAAACACTTACATATGGACAGTAAAAAGCACCCAAACCTACTTCCCACACAGGAACTAAAAACATCAAATCTGCTGGGAGTATAAACTGTTTTTTTGTGCCACATGATGGTGACTACTGGGCTGATCAGGAGATAAGTTCACATTGCTAGTTAGAAATTTGAATTCGCATCTGCACTCAACACGTACAATTTGCTGCTGATTTAAACATAACAGGTTTACCTAAACAGCTGAATCAACCAGATACGACCCAATACACCCTGACTAAAAAACCCATTTGGACCGATGGCACAATAAACCGTAAGACTGATACGTAACTAACCTGGATAGGTACCTGGTATTCTGTAATGTAGCTATGGATAGTGTGGAACAGACAGTAAAACAATTGTTTTACCCCCATTATCTAATAAGCAGAGGGAAATTAAAATAATTTGTATTGGTACCAACAAGCTACGTTTCATGAATTCCAAGGAAAAAACATTGCTGTCCTTTGGAAAGTGAAGTCAGCGAATGGACGATAGTACAACATAAGGTACAGGGAAAAAAATCAATTCCAAAAAGCATAATTTAAAAATTCCAGCAGATACTACTCTTAATGGTCAATGGGTTCAAGTATGTGTCTTGAAATCTTTTTCAGTCCCAACATTCTGATGAAGACGGTTCCACGTCGAACTGGCAGTCAGTATTATGACCATGTTCTACCTTACGGTCTAAAGGATGTGCTTTTATATACTCAGGTCACGATTCCTTCTTCAATTCATGAAAATTGTCCTGGCTTCTAGCCAACAACCGTCTGCAATGCAGAGTAATACATTTTTACTAAACGTAGGCTACCTACTAAAGGAAGATACAGACAGTCTGGTTTACTTGGACTCCTGAATTATATATGTAACACTGGGGTTTAATAATACATCTGTAGAAACTGCCACTGTGCATCATTCATAATCATCCACTTAAGACATCTGGAGTGAAATCAGTCATCCCCGATTTGTTCCCTGACATCAGAAGGCAACATTTCGAACAAAGTATCTTCCACGAAAAGGCCACTGCGTTTCAGAGCCGGACAGGAGCCAAGCTCAGGTGGCAAGCTCTCCAAATGATTGCCCTTGAGTTCTAAGTGTGACAGCAAAGCCAGGTATGATATCTTTGGAGAAAGCACAGTCAACAGGTTCCGGCCTAATTTAAGGACTTTCAATTTTTTGCAGAAGAACAGTTCGTCTGGGAGACTCTCGATCTTGTTGCAGGAGACTGCGAAATACTGAAGGCTTTGAAGAACACCGATCTCTGGGGGAATGAATCGGATCTCGTTGTTAGACAGATCGATGTATCGAAGCTTATGGCACAAGAAAAGTTGGGGGGGGAGAACCTCAATCTTATTATGGCTTAGATAAAGGCGTTCCAAGCTGCCCAGCTTTTTGATGTGCTCAGGGATGTGGCTGATGTTGTTATACCACAGCTTCAGGCACGTGAGCTTCCGCAAATGCTGGAAGCTGAGGATCTCCTCGATGGACTTGAGGCTGTTTTCTTTCAGGTCAAGCTCTTGCAAGTTAGTGAGGCTGAAGATGGCGTGGGGGATTCTCTCCAGCTCGCAGTGCACCAGCTCGAGTTCCACCAGATGGACCATCTTCTTCAAGTTGTTGAAGATGACCAGCTTGGTGCCGTCGTTGTGTATATAGAGCCTCAGGAGGTGGCTGGACGCGTCCACGACTGATTGGGGGATCTTGGAGAGGTTGCTCTTTAGGTGGAGGGTCTTGAGACACTTCAGCTCGCGCAGGGACTCCAGCGTGATGCTCCTGGAGATGTCGGGGCTCAGGGAGCCAATGAGGTGTAGTTCCTCCAGGTTGCGCAGACTATAGACCCACGATGGCAACTCCCGGCTGTCGTCAAACTTGACGTGCAACACCTTGAGGTTTTCCCTCAGGAAGGAAATAGCAGCACTGTGTATGCTGAGGGAACACTGGTACAAAGCCAGCTCTTCCAGCTCCTTTAGCTGGGAGATCGAGGCTGGTATGGTGACATTGTTTATGATCTCCAGCTTCAAAGACTGGAGCTCGCTTACTTCGAAAATAGTATCTGGAAGACCGGACAGCATGAAGAGCTGCAGCTCCAGCCTGTTGTTGCTGTTGGTCTGCAACCTCTGGCGTAATTTTTCCGTCGTCCACTCGTGATTTAAATTTAGCTGCTTCAGCTTGTTCTCGCTGACTTCTGACAGAAACACGGCGAACCTCTTCGAGTAAAGAGGGTCGTACTGATCGATCATGTGGAGCATGAAGGCAAAGTCGTTGCGTACGTCGGGAATGTCGTCGATCCCCGTCTCCTGGCGCACATACTCAAAGGAGTATTCCTTGAGGGACCGGTGGAAGAGCCAGTACAATGTGTAAAGACAAGTGAATCCGTAGACGCCCACCAAGCACAGATAGAAGTAAGTTAGCTTGAAGAGCAAATGGGCCTTAGTGTGATTGCATGAGAAATTTTTGTAACCGGTCATTTCCAGGGTGTCCGTGCAGTTTACTCTGACCTCCATTTTTGACACCATCACACAGTTGTATCCAATGATGAGGAGAAAATTGAGCACTTTGAGAACATTCTGGCGAACGTACATGATGTAGAGCAAATCCCCCTCTTCCACATGCAAACGGAACTTCTTGATTTTCTCGAACAAGGCCTTAGCTTGTTCGCCTTCCTTCTTGTCCAGGACTCCAGCATCTGGCTTGTCGACAACCACCTTCTCCGGTATGGACCTGACGGACTCCTCTTCCTCCGCGTTGTCCGCAGTCACATCCTCATGAATGCTGAACTTCTGCATGACCATCGTTTTACCCTTGTCCCCTGGTTTCTCCCCGGAAACTTCTGACAAAGCCCTGGTGGTCCAGGGCGAGTCAAAGCACTTCCCTAAGATGGAAATGAAGTGTTCTATTTTGGAGCTGGACCCTGGGAATTTGAACCAGAAATTGCTGCAAACCATGAAGATCATGGTATGTATGAGCACTAGGTAGGGAAGGTACTTGGCATACCAGTGCAGCGCCGTCTCGTAACATATCTGGTTGATGAAGTTGTACTGCTGAAAATCGAGGTTAGTCTTCAGGCCTTTCATTTCATTAACTGCTGGTGCAGGGGGTGCAGTGGAGTTGGGATTTGACAAGGCCACAGTCTGGTTTAATGGAGGTCCTCTTTGTGGAAGGCAGATGATTTTGTCTTGCATTATCTAGAACGAGACAGAAAGCAAGACATGATATACCAACCAAAAGGACAAGTATCATAAACCATATGGATGACGGCTTTTTTAAAATGAACCTGAGACACATGCACCATCCAAAGCAGAGGGCAGGACCCCCGCAGCACCAGTGCATTCCGATGGAATTTCACTCACAGCTCCTGCGGGAGGGAGGCGGCCCAGACCAGCAGGGATGGGAAATCTCCACTCAGAATGAGACCAATCGATAAGCTTATGGCCCATTCCATTCTCACCCCCGATGGGGCATCCTCTGCCCCATTGTCCTCAAACCCCTCCCAGCATGATCCCATCAGTAGGGGTATTTAATCAATCACTGGGGCCAAGGCAGGCATTGTCAGCACGTTACATGATAATTTACCGAAATAGATTTGCATCTCTTCTCATTTGGTTGTTTGTTATTAAAGTGTGAGTAATAACCAGGTGTGAGCAAACCAGGCTGCCATAAATCTTCCCTCACCTTCAGCTCTTCTGAATACTCACAAAGTAACTCACAAAGTATCTCTTGCAAAGGATTTTGATTATTACAAATGACTTTTTTATCACCGGTGCTTGAAAGTGGAGAGCGTCTAGTAGATGGTGTTTCTGGCGCTCTGTCAGGAGGGGGGGGGTTACACAGCAGTATAGATTGCGTTGGGGCAACGCATGCCAAACTCCACAACCCACCATGTGAGTCACGCAGAAAAGGAGCAATTATCAGGAAGACAGAGACCAGCAGAGAGGAAAGTCAATCCCCCCTCTGATCTGCACTCACAGTAGCTGCAGAAGTGTCAGTCCTCGTAATCAGAAACATTCTCTTTTCAGACTTCAGACGAGTGTTGGAATATAATTCAATCCAGATCGCAGTTTGGCTCATTAAGTGTCATATCCGTTAATAAAGCCTCGGGTCCCTCGTACTCCAGAACAACCAGCGTCTCTTCCAGCGAAAGCGAATTACCGGCCAGCCTTGCAAGCAGACCACAAAAACAGCCGTTTCTGCTGTCGGCCAATCACAGGCCAGGCGAAGCTAGGAGGCACTGATCAGCAGACATCTGCTTAGCTTGAGAACCTAGTGAGACGCTTTCAGGAGGTTTGAAGACGGACAGTAGGTGCATTAGTTGCCTGACCATCCTCCTGCTGCCTTGCATGCTGCTGGCCTGAGGTTCGGGTGAATATCGTCTGTTTTAAGTTAGGGGGAGGTAACATGTTTTCCCGGACCTCCTGCTTCTTTGGACTGTGTATGTATTTGAATATTAATTTGTTCTGTTTATTTGATTACACCACGTGACCTGTTCTGTACCGTATGATTTTTTAGCATGAAACTTTACGTACTTTGCTGCTGTTTGCACAAGAATCCTCCCCATGGGATCAATAAAGTTTTATGTAAAATGCTAAAAAAAAACATTAAAAATCCACCTTGCATCACAATCGTACTCAGATTTCCTAGGATGTAACAAAATTTCTCCTGTGTTCTGCCTGGTCTATGAAGAACGGGAGACGCCATGTGAACAAACAAAGAGGGGAGCTCTCTCTGTCTCTCTCACACACACAACCTGCAGGTTTCTGTTGCAGCTGACTTTCTAAATATATACAGCAAGTAACTAGGAAGGACTTTAATTGCTCCAATGTGCTGCTAGGGCTCCGGGCCGTACCAGCCCGTAAAATGGGGGGTGGGGGAGGTCTATGGTGCCAAGGACGAACTGCCCCCCCTCTTCTCTTGTTACCAACCTCTGGCGCGCTGGCTAAACTCGCATGTCAGCACCATGCCACCCGTGAGCCCGCAGCATAAAGGGGCATCTCTGTTTTCACAGGTCAATCTCCGCGTTTTTTTTTTTTTGATTGAGACATGTCAGGCAGCGGCGGTGACGGATCGGGAGGCGTGAGATTAGGCCGGGGCTCCGAAGCAGATGTTTCCTTTTGTGTACAATGTAGTAAACATAACGAACGGCACACAATGGCGGTGGAAACACTCACAGGGGAAGCAGGCCAAGGGGGTGCTAATTATTTATGAGGCAAGATGGAGGATTCTTTAAGAGAGGCAAAGCTACAGAAATAAAGAAAAAGTAAAAGCTATACAGGAAATATATAATACTGCACATAATCACATCTACATGAAAACAAAAAATGTCAACATTAATTGAAATGTTGTGACGCTATAAAACATTCTGTTCATCACTCAGCCTGAAAAACAGCTATAAATCTTTCTAAAAAAAAAACCCACAAACCCTTTATGTGGGGATATTTACATTAGAACAGTAGGGCGGCGCACAGCGTAGCAACAGATGGTGTCAGGAAACACCAGATACTGGGTAAAACAAGGTGGGAGGTTGCGGAGCCCAGTGGGGGGGTGGGGGTGCGCTTACCTGCAGGGTACACGCAAACACGCCGACCATGAGCATGACCACGGAGAGGTAGTCTGTGAAGACATCCCACCACGGTTTGAGCACCCGGAACGCCGGCTGCTGTTCCATAAACTGGCGGAATTCTGTAACCGGAATCATGGTTCCTGCCGGGAGAATGAGGACAGCTCTGACAAAGGGGCTCCGGCACGCCTGGGCCTCGTTAGGGGGCGTGGCCAGTTCGGCTTCCACCCCCACCCAGACTAAGGTCACACTATTGTTTTTAAAAGGTAAAAAAAATGCCGTTTTATATCACAGGTAGCATAGGCCCCATCTAAATTTAGACTTGTTTGTACTGTATTTATCTTAGAAATTACCCCTCTCTATCCTAACAGACTGCGGTGAGAGTCGCAGTTACTGGAAAAGACTAGAAAGCAATAACAAGAGTTAATTCAATAAGTCTGCCATTTCCATCCACTAACAGAGTCTGCTAAAATGTGGTGTGGTTTGATGTGTGGGATTTAAAGGGGAAAGTCAGATCCCCGTTGGGGGCAGTGTGCAGCTCACCAGGCTGCCTCTGTGCCTATGATGGGCGAGTGGCCGGTTCGAGCCCCGGCCTCACCAGAACCGTCGCACGTCCATGGGTCCTGGAGCAAGACCCGTAACTCCCAGCTCCAGGGGTGCTGCACGTTGGCTGACTCCCACCCTGTGGGGGGGGGGGGGGGGGGGGGGGGGGGGGGGGGGGGGGGGGGGGGGGGGGGGGGGGGGGGGGGGGGGGG
>JAODJX010000033.1:203283-220571 GCA_026776945.1 Isichthys henryi | reverse complement strand
TAGAAGAAAAGAGCGATGCGCGCTCCCGACAGGGGGTGCATTTCACGGCAGGGGTGCAGAATTCGGCACAACACCGGGACTAAAGCATAAAAATACGTAACGATACGTATGAAGAAAAAAAGGTACGGATCGCCAGTGATAGGTCTGTGTGTAAATGATGTTTTGTGGCTAATTGATAGACAATTTATTGGAAATACTATTAACAGCTTTGGCCGCTGTCCAATATCAGAATGAATTGATGCTTTCTTTGTACAGGTACATTGGGATGCTTCTTTTCGCGTATCCTGACTTACACTCCTTTGAGACATAGAAACATATACAGTTCAGATTGAAACTTGGGGTCCAAGCACAGGATCAGACATTTTCCCAGCACCCCTGCAGCATTTTTGGGGGTCAAGGGCCCAATGGAGATGACGGTTCTGCCAAGTTAGGGCCCACATTCTTCTGGTTACACACACAGAGGCCTGACCGGCTGAGCCACACAGGATGGACGGATTACTAACAGCAGCAATTAACCAGTTAATCAAAATTAGTTATGTTGCTTCCGCAGTAGAGGAAAGCAGGGCAGGCGGACTCCTCCATATCAGTATGGTCACTTTGGGCGGAGGCTCAATGGGAGTTCCCGACTTTGATCATGGACAGAGCATCACACAGATATCTACTGAAATGAAACAGTCCAGAAGGAACATGGACTTCGCCCCTCAGCTGTGAGAGACGTCTTGCAGCTCGGATTTCTTCTGGTGTTAAACAGTAAAGGAGTTTCTGTAACTAATGTTGTTTCAAAATAATATTAACATGGTTTTTTACGAAGCACTCATTCCAGAACAGGAAATGTGAGATCTGATTAAAAATAATGCAAAACGATTTTAGAAACATTTAGAAACAGGCACAGCGATGAACCGCTGCAAAAATTACACAGCTCTGTGCAGAGGGAAGGCGACTGTTTTCGTGGCGATTTCGTGGGTATTAAAGATTCCAGAGAGACCACATACTGGTCATTGTGAAGTTAATGAAACGTTGGACTGTTATCAACGTGCCACTTAAACGACACAGTACAGAGAGTTCAGGAGGGACGCCAGCAGATTAAATGCCGGTCTGAGCAAACGTGCTGACAGTAGCGAAATTGTCTTTTTTTTGTTTTACTTTGGGACTTAGTCCTGGCCAAAGCTTATTAGTCTTGTTGCCAGTGTTGCAGTGGAGATACATTTCACAGTCCAGATTTCGCCGGAAGATTAATGATATGAGTGATTGCGATACCGTGCATAAAAACGAAGTACATTTATCAGCACAGGTAAATCACAGGTTAGTAATTTTCATTTAACTCCAAGCTGCTGTAGCTTCGAATAACTTCACGGGAAGATGGCTGCCAGTTGTATAATTTTCACCTGGCCTGCGCAGATATACGTGGGAATAAAAGAAACATGCGAACGCCGTTTGACAGGGCTTCTGTCGGAGTTGCATCACTCTGGAATCGGAGAAGGTAAACGCGAGGGTGTGTTTATAAAACGCTCTAGGACACAGATGCGTGGGTGTGGAGTAAGTGGAGATCAGCAATCAGAGTGCGTGCTAATTGCAGTTTGGGAGAGAAGACGTTTTGTTTTTGCCTGTACTCTGACTGCTCTCTGAGGTGAATCACCAAAGAGCGCATTCAATGCCAGCCTGCTTTCTCCAAGGTCCTCTCACCGGCAAGGCAGGGATGACAAGTTCTGCCTTATTTTATATTTACACCTCATCGTCGAACCTGTCTTTCCTCTCCCTCTCTGTGCCGCACATGTTATTTGGATGAAATGTGAGCAACCAATCAGATGTGTAGTTAAATAAAAGAACTATCCAAACTTCACTCTGGAACTCAGCCGGATGAACTTATTCCATCTCTAGAGAATTATATCTGTCCTCAGTTTCAAATTGTATTGTCACATGTTTGGAGGAGACTGTAAAATACATATTCCGCAATGGCAGGGAAGAAGACAAGAGCGTGGAAGAATAAGATGACAAAACAGCAGTGCGATACAGGACAAGACAGTGCAGTATGAGAATATGTAAACACGGGGGAAGCTAGGGTCATTCCAAGGGCCCCTGACTGACTGGGGCCCCAAAATTTTTCAATCTTAATTGGTCTAGGTTGAGGGCCCAAAATCTCTAGCAGCACCCTGTGTGAGTAATAAACAGACAGTGCTATATGGTGAGGAGCATGTGGAAAGTGACAATAGTACAGTTAATAAAGTTCAGGTGGTATATTAACAGTGTGCAGTACAGTGGGGGCGCGACGAAGGGAGTGATGCAGGTCACCGGGTGTTCAGCAACCCGATGGCTTTGGGGGCAGAATCTGTCCCTGTAATGGGTGATTATCGCAGTGATGCATTGGTAGTACTTTGCCAAGGGCAGGAGTGTGACGAGGGCATGAGCTGGGTGGCTGGCATCCTGGACCATGGACCTCGGCCTCTTCTGGCAGCGGAGGAGCTACATCGATAACCCTGAAGATGATCCGTGCCAGTGATTTCCAGGGCAATCCTGAACGGTTAAGTTACCTCGCGGTTAAATCACCGCCGTTGCCCAGACTTTCAGCCTGTATTGAGATACACCTTCTACTGTTTCTCCGTGATTCAGCGCAGATCCCCGGCCCAGATTTAATTTAAGTCCAGACAAAGTAAGGTAACCGAAGAACTAAGATGTGCTCATGGGTTCAAACACGCAAGATGACGAGATTGTGACTAATTAATTCCTCGGATGTGCATGATGTCACTCCAAGCGTGCTTATTTAATGTAATTAAATGACGCTTTTAAGTTTTTAATGGCAGGATTGACTAACATCTGAAAGCAAGAGTTGATTAATCCATCTTTGATACCTTTTTATACCTATAGATCACTGTATTTTGGTTGGGAGAGAGTCCAAGCCAGACTGTAGACCAACAGGAAGTGTCTGCCTTGAGGGATGAACTTCCTGAGGCAAAGTCCTGCTGAGCAGCTGGGAAACGGAGAGATATTGGCCCTTAAGGACTCGAAGATGGGAGTGAACAGCTAAATAACACATTAACAAATAGACACAAAAAACAGGCTCGTTTTAGACGGGGCATGTTCAATATTTATCGAATATAAGGGCGTATTAGTCAAACTTTTCCAAAGGGTATATGGAAATGCACTTAATTATTCCGAAAATGAAAAGATTGATAGAAAGTGTCCCTCGGGCGTTTCATTGTAGTTTGTAATCAGCAGATCCCGGCGGAGCGCGATTTTGCCGAGCGCTCAGACTCGGCGCGGAAGCCCACTGGAGCGGGTGTGACGGGTAGCGAGTGAAATTAGAAATTCACTTTAATTTCACTAATTACACCCAAAAGGCACAGGCTGCTAAGATGCTGTGAGAAAACCCATCAACCAGGATTCATTTTTAATGGGAGGTTGGGGTAATAAATAAATTAGGAGCATGATAAATCTAAAAAAAAAAAAAACCCGACTCCAACTTGGTTACAGTTGGAACTGGGGAAATACAATGATTATCAACAGGAATTAGGTGGGAAAAACGCTGATGCCAAAACACCAAATTGCTTCTTCAAGGTATTTTATCTCAGTCAGCTTTTGGCTGTTTTTATAACAAACAGGCTAAAGAAAATAAAAGTTTTTCAGTATTAAATCGAGGAAATACGACCCAAAAATCAAAGACTACGTTTTTAAGAGCATTTAATTGGAGATTATCATATTTGCTCTTTTTCTGGAAAGTTCCTACTGCTGACTGTGAAACACCTGCAATCGGAAGCGATACCGATGGCTTGAGGCTCCGCAGAGCTGCCGCCCTGCGAAGACCTCGCCCTTTGCTGCGATGGCTCTCACCCCCCTGGCTGGCTGACCTGACCTCCCTGTCACAGTTTCAGCTCGTAAGCCCCTACTTGACTCCACTTGCATACTAAATATCATGAAGACTTACAGCAAATTGGGGCCCTGGCTCACGATGATGGCCGAACCCACGCGACTCGTGAACATTGCTTATTTGCTGGATCGTTTGTAATTAAGTGCATGGCTGTGAATTATTCATTCACGCCGAGCACCGTCTGATTTGCACCTAAGGCGCAGAAAAAGATTGTACCCCGTTTTAAATCCAGTCCCAGGAATTTCAGTTAGCAGCCGTAACGTCGGCGTGGGATCTCCCGTAGGCTCATTAAATATACATCATCAATGTGCTATGACAGAAATCCCAACGTTGACTTCCGTTCGATTCATTATAACCCCCTCCTCCCTCTCCAGTGCTGCATTTTCGGCTCCAATTACACAGGAAGGGAACGTCAATGGATGGGATATACGTGAAACAGTATATGACTAGAACATAAATCGAAATTCTAGCAACTATCAGCCGAGCTCTTGCAGTCTGCATTTTAAACAAGGTTATTTTTGTTTTCAGCAAGCATTTGTTGATTTGTGCCTTAATATTTTCGTTGTAATAATATTTTTAATGGGACGTTTGTGAATTTTTCATTTGTGAATGCCATAAAATATGCATTAAATAACTTTTTTTACATAGCATTTTTAAAATAGTTGGAGAAAATAGTTAATACACCTAAAAACACACTACAATGAGCGGAAAGAAGTACATGGGGAATATATTATTACTGGTGCGATGCATTATTAATCACGGCTCAAATTAAAAATTCAGGTTTTTTATTTGTTTTAATTAATACAGTTCAACTTTAATAAAAACCCTTTCTAGTCGTGTTAATTAATTTCATTAGAAATGAATACAGATCGATCTAGTTAATTACATGCTCAAGGTCTTTGCTTTTATCATTCCATTCTCACTAGAAATCAAAAGCTGCTTTCAAAAACACAAGGCCTAAGTACATTTTTCCCTTTCATGAAATATGAATCCAGCATAAGAATGAACTGTACTTCTGGTGCTTGTGGTTTGCCCCCCCAAGGGATCTCACTAGCATTTGTAACGCTATTACGATAATACCCTGCTAGCACAAGACGCTCCATCCGTTCAAGTGAGAGAACAGTCAGGGTCCTCGCCTTGACAACCGCTATGGATCTACCGCCCCCTGCTGCTGGCTTTGAATATAGCCGCAGCTGAATTTAAATTAAACGTTGAAATTCACTGACATTTGCAACTTAATTTTGTAAGTAAAATTCAGATATCGGGTTATGTGTTTCCTTTTATGTTAAATCTGTGCATAATTACCATATTTTACACCATATGAAAACATATTACTGAAGAATGTTTTGTGTGAAATGCTTAAACATATTCACACTTCAGAACTTTATAACCGTGCATGTGCTCCGGGAGAGTCGTACTGTCCAGATGGCTGGAATTCCTTAGATCCTAATTATGATATCTCCCGAGACACTGGGGCTTAATCGGACTAGGGAATTTTGGCTATCTGTAGCATCAGGGCTACTTTGGCACATTTTTGGCTCTCTCTACCGGAACGGCAGATAGCCGGTTGCTCATATCATTTTGTAGTAAATGAGAAGAGGTCTTTCCACTCTGCTCTTCGCATGTATGTGGCGTGGATCGGGGGCTTGCAGAGAGATTTAATAAGGAGCGTTTGATAAGCACATCACATCAATTAAAATCCACACATCCTTCAAAATGAAATCTGCGATCACTGATTTACTGCGATATCCATTGCTAATCACTGATCAGACTCAGAGAAACTGTCATTTTGAGCCTCTTTGAGACACGCCCACGGAACCTCAGGAGGCGGGGCCGTCATGCACTATCAGCCACTGATTAGTTTAACCCAAGTATTACTACACTGGTTCACACTGTTAAATCAAGCAGACCACAGTTTCCAGTGTTTTTTCCATCTCAGCTACAGTGACCTGAAGTTGACCTCACATGACACCCGCCACAGCGCATACACTGGCTTTAAATCACTTTTATGACATTCATGCCCCATGTACACACTGTGCTAAATTATTACTGAAGTATCACTTTTTGGTTTAATGTTACAGCAGTATGTTTAGTATTCGGATCTCTTTTTATGGCTGTAACTTCAAATGCCGCTTTTAATTGTCATTTGCACAGGTAACAAGCACACACACACACACAGGGTTGAGAGCAAAGCTTGGCGTTAAGGGCCCTGCTCAAAGGCCCATTGTACCAAGGTCGGGACTCAAACTGGCAACCTACTGATGTCAGGCACAGAGGTCTAACCCATCGGGGCCACACTGCCCCCGTATAAGTCGGTATTGCATGTTTATGTCTGTAATTACCTGCCAAGGCTAAGTTTCATGGGGGGGCTGACTGCATGCTTTCTGGAGCGGCCTTATGTAACGGTGATGACATTCCCTGGGGCTTCAAGATATTTTCCACAAGCATCATAAGGGATTAGGATCAAGGTCTTTTTGTGTCCAGGATGCTGAGGCGAGGTGGCGATTTTGCAGTAGGAGAAGGATGACACTCTGTGTTACTGACATTTGCCCGTGTTTCAGGTGGAAAAGCAGCTGGTCAGAGCCCATGTGGTCTCTGAGGCAAGTTTCACGGCATAATTTCACTTTGTCTTGGACGGCAGCTTGTGAAGATCGCAGCTTATGTCGCCTATAGAAATGATGAGCCCCATTGACAAGTCCTGAGGACTGTTAACCTGACTGGCGTGTTTTTGGAGCGATCTGCAATGCAGGGACAGGGGGAGATATTACCAGGGCAGACTCACAAGGACAATGCCCCCTCTGTCCGTGTGAAACAAGGAGACTTTTCAGGGAACATAGCGGCTGCATGGAAGCCTTTCTGCGGGTCAGGGTAGTGTATTGGGGTTAGTGGTCCCACTGGGAAGGAGTGTCAAACGCAGTTATGACAGGGCCGCGATCTGCAAGCTAAATATCCAGAAACCTCATCATTTAAAAATTCTATTATTAAAAATAATGGAATGGTAACAGGGTCTGCCACCCTTATCCCGGAATGGAAGCACGATGAATGAGTTGGTATTTTTTTGTATCATTTTATACCTGAATGTTCTCAGGGGGACCAGGGAGAGGTGAAACAGCACTGCCTGATGTTTATTACCTCTCAGGCTAGGTGCTGATCGCTGAGCAGCGGCAACGACAGCGAGCCACAAGCGTACGGAGCCGCTACTTACTCTCACTGCCGCTGGGGGCGCCCTCTCCTAAAACGCCAACATCGGTGGCAGGAGTGGGAGGAACATCTAAGGAACTGGCGCACCATGACAAGACCGGCGCCACCTAAGGGACGGGCTGTGTCCTCCTAATGTCTGGATTTCCAAGTCATGTCCTGGTCATCCAGGTGTTTTTACATTCATGCCAAAAAATAAAAACAATGACTGCGTTTTTTAAAAAAAATACTAAGGCAAAGAATTCAAGTAATAAAACTAAAAATAATCAATTTGGTATTTTGTGGCCACAGTGCGTGCTTGATTGATTGCACAATAATTGTTTGTTTAAACACGAGCTAAAGTCCAGCTTTCTAAGATGTAAGTGCGAGTCTCGATCCCTGGTGTGACGTCTAGCCATTGCCTTCTTACACAAGGCTGCCTCACACTTCATATCCTTCAGTATTACCCTTCCATTATTATTGGCTTTTCCCTTTACATTATCTGCACTACCGATGAAAAGTTCAGCAGGCTTACTGTGGGATTTTTAAGTAGCATTTGCAGCAGGTATGTGAAAATAAACATTACATTTAGTTGTTATCATTGCGTTCACCCCAATTGGCAGTTTAGTTGGTCGACCGCAGCTTTAGAGATTCTCTATCTAAGAGAGGGCCTGAGGCGGTTAGCTGGCTTAAAAAAAACCTCTTAATAATTTTGCCTGGTTAATATTAAGAATATTTCAGGAAATGCCCCTTACAGAGGCCAGCCCAGATGTTTCTCTACGGTTGCTTATTTGAGTACCGTTTGTAAGTAAGATGCTGTAGGTCTAATTAATAATTAATTTAAATTGCTTTTCTCTTGCTTGCCAATTTTCGAAGTGTTTTCTTTATGTCCTTTGTATAACGTTTTCCCCACACCGAAGAATGAATCAACAAATATAACATCCAAAAGGAATATATGCTACACTAGTTTTTACGCTATACTAGTTACACTGTTTTTTTTTTTAATAACCGCTGTTAAAACCTCCATACTAATGGGCTCTTCTCTGGTTTTTGAGATTTACGTATATTTATTTAGCTGATGCTTTTGTGAAAATCGACGTACTAGTGAGGATCAAAGAGCAGGATCTATCAGGTTAAGTTCCTTGCTCAAGAGACGAACGGTGAAGTCACTCTGAAATTACCCTAGATGTTGTTACAAGATGTAACTTCTTTAAAAGATAAAATCGGCGCCATAAAGAATGATGCTGAAAAGTACGTAAATATTAGCCGAATTTCCCTTTGTGACTTTCCGTACGGATTGTGCCTTTCGATGCCCTGTAGACGATGGAGCACGTGACGCTGGCAAAGCTATATATACATGTAGACGTCGCTGTTGTTAACAGCTACTGCTAGCAACTTCGCGAGCAGGCAATATGGCGTCGACGAGCCGGTAGGTGGTTCCCCCCCATTCACGAATATCCGTCTTTTATAATGCGTCATTTCTCCGATATTCACCCATCTGTGTAGTCGGGTGCTTATTGTTCTTTAGCCTCTTTGCGAGCTCTCTGTCCGGTGGAACAGCCCCCTGCATGCCGGATGTCGGGCTTCGGCGATAAACAGGCGAACACTTTGTGTCCCGCTCGCTCGATCACAGGTGTCATGGAGCCGCGGCCCGTTTGCGGCTCCCCGGCGCGATGCCGTGTGGCTCCGTCCTGCCGGCCGGCGCTCCGTGGGCCCCCGTAGCGGCCCTCCACTTGCTTTGTTGGACATTTTTAAGCGACACTGTCGTCCCGGACGTACCGGGGCGTATTCACCGTCGTACATATACAGCTTTTCGGGGCCGGCTGGGACGGTGCGGGCTCCGGGTCGGCTGGCATACGGGCAGCCCGGCACATGGGCAGCCCACAGCGGAGCTGCTGTTTGCTGGTCTGTCCACTGTTGCCCGCCTCGGCTTCCGTGTGCCTCCCCCATCTGCTGTCGATACTGGGCCGTTTTCCCTTTCGGTTCCGTTTCTCCTTTTCCTTGGCGGACTTCAGGCTGACCTGTGCGCCCCAGTGCCGCTCCGCTGTGTCAACCTAATTGTTTGTGGTAAAACTCAACAAGTGTTTAAATGTCTGCGATAATAAAACAAAGGGGAAGCCAATGACGCCCAGCAGTTGAAACAGACAAATGCCCGGTCTAAATATAGCAGGAGGCTGCTGGTGAGCGGCGCTTTTTGTGCTTTGTGATTCACAGGTTTAAGGTGTGGCGTGTCTGCCTGTTATTCCCTACGAGACCTGTGGTGTCGGTAACGTTGTTAAAGGTCGTTTAATCATTTCACGCCTAGGTTTACCTTTAGCGTGACGTTACTTAGAAAAATGTAAAATTATCCTCAATCATTAAATTTAAAAGCCCTTAGTCTATTATCAGAGACTTGACTATTTGAAGTTGTTCAGCAGAGAGAGAAATCGCTCACCGAACAGAAAATGTTTCTCTAAGGGACTTAAGAGCAAACTCCCTCTATTTACTCGCCCTTTAGCACATGAGTCACGACTGCTTTCTCCAGCTGATGCTAAAACCCCTTCTCCTTTCACAGTGGAGACCCCCTTCCCAAGGTGCAGTGCCCCAACCACCCCGATGCCCTGCTGGTGGAGGACTACCGAGCGGGAGACATGATCTGCCCCGAGTGTGGCCTCGTTGTGGGTATGTGGTTCTCGGAACAGACGCGCTCCCCCAGGGCCAGCCCTACATATGGGCTGTTGGCTGTCCGGCTTGTCTGTTGGTCAGACTAACCTGCTGAGAGAAATTAATTAGAAAGGCTTTTAACGATGATACTGTGGGGCTCCATGTTCCAGTCATCCCATTAAAACACACCGATTTCACCACGTCATTCTGTCTGATTTTTAAAAATGTCGCGCCTTATGTTTTCCTGCCGCTTTCCTGGGTACGAACATGTCGTGCCGCTGGTAAATGCCCTCACGGGTCACGGGGGGGTCCATGTATCAGTCTGCGAGTCAGGGAGCTGCCGTCTGTCTAATGCAGAACAGCGTTAACGCGCTGTCGTACGTGTTTGGGGCGGTGTTTTTGTTGTCGGGGTTTGTAAATGTGTGTGATTTGGCGGGGTGGGGGTCTTTTCTGTCTGTCTGTGGTTAAGTTTAAAATTCAATGAAAGACGGCATGACAAAAAGGGCCTGATTTGTGACTCCTGCCATCATCTGGCTGGTTCTGGCACGAATGTAGGACGCAAGAACAAAGATGAGGTGGGGGGGGGCGCCTGTCAGCACAGGATCGGGCTCCTTGTTGTCTTTTATTAAAGGAGGATCTATTATTTGTATTGTGGGTCAATGGTGGAATCGCGGCGCCATGTTCAGCCGCAGCGGAGGGTACACTTCAAACGAGATGTCGACTCTAGATTTTTAGTTCTCTTTTATTCCGATGGGAGTCAACAAAGATTCCAAAGAAATCGTCCTTATTGTAATTAAAACTCTTCATCCCATTTTGCAATTAATTTTTTTTTTTTTTTTTGTGGAGTTAGGCCAACATTGCTAGTTGCTGAAATAATTAGATGTTCTTTAAGATATTAATCAGGCTCAGGATTAACATGTTAATTCCTTAATGATGGAAATACTGCACATCTGTTTATTTTGTTAAAGTAGCAAAGTTGTTTTCGTAAGATTCAAATGTGTTCTTGAGTCAGGTACCAGTTTCTGCCCGCTGGTGGCGATAGAGAGCCATTTTTTTTTTTTAAATTTCTCTTCCGTCTCCACCTGTTTCCTGTATCTTTCCCTGGTGTTAAGAGAACCTGGGTTCCCACGGAGTCCTGTGATCCCGGGGCTGTTGTCATACTCTGTCAGAGTGATTGGTTATTTTAGTTTGCCTTGTTACGTTAAACATTGTAAAATGATCTCATGAACATTAAATTATATGTATTAATAGTAACGCTGCCTTCAGCTAGCTAGATGGGGTTAGTGTTCTCTGTCTGAGTGGTGAGTTTTGAACTGTGATGGAGATGCAAGTCACGTGACGTTAGATGTCGATATGTTGTGGATTCAGATCATCTCTGTTTTCCGTCAGCTAAATATCGATTGTGTCTGAATGTGGATGGCTTATGTTCTGTACCATTAGGGATCGGTCATCAGTATAGCACAGAGTTTCAGCACCAGGCATCTTTGGACCTGAATTATTGTTCTGAGAAGGTAGACTGGTGATTTTTTTTACAAGACTTATTCTGGACAAAAGCTAAATATTATCAGCAGTATTCATGTTACCAGCAGTATCCTTTTATGTGCACGACATCAATGGGACATCAGTGTTTTTCCAGGTGCTGTTAGTGTTTATCTGGCAAAAGTACAAGGCAAGGAAAAGTATGATCCTATCGTTGGCTGCAGAGTGGGTGGGGGGTGATGCATGATGAGCAGTCATCCTGCCAGCAGGGGCAACGGCAAAGAACAAGCCGGGTTTTCAGAGGTCTTCCCATGGGGAGTGTCCTGGCTCGTGTGTGGGCCGCTGATCTGCACACGATGAGGCAGTGATCCTGCTTTGCAGTACCTGACACCTGCCTCACTTCTGGGACATGCCAGCGGATCCATTCAGAAGAGCTAAATGCTTAAAGTGACCCTTAGCCTTTTAGCTTTATTTTTATATAGGGTGTTTCTCTGTATAGTTGAGAGGAAACACAAACTTCTGCAGTAGAAAGAACCCTACAGAGGTCAAAGGGCAGCTGTCTTCCCAACCCCCTTCAGTGCTAACAATGTATGCATCAAAAACAGGTGTGTGTTTGGGGGGGGGGGCTTCTGTTTAGCCTGCTGCTAGCACAATTGCTAGTGAGTTGGTCTGTCCAGTACATTCCAGTTACTGATGTCATCATTGATCAGTCACAGACCAATATGGTGGTGGGGGGACGGTCAGAGTTGGATCTTCTCAGGCTGGGGGGGGTTTTATGTCCCCAAGACACCCATTATAATCCTTATGTGGGAAGAGGTTGGCCTTCCGTTCACACACTGCCGCTTTGAATCCGGTGTATAGATGGCGTGTAGCTCATGCCATTGGAATAAATCTGATTTAGGAGGTGGTGTGTGGAATACGGCGGGTTGGCCGTGTGACAGTGTGAAATTTTAAGTGGATAATGATTGTTTAAAGGAAAGGGAAAGTGATTAGTTGTCATTGACACACCACAGCAAGCAATGACGAAATGTGTTCTATGCATTTAAACGACATGTCACATCGTGACATAGCAGGCGGCAGCTTATTCGACGCCCGGAGAGCAGTACTTGGGGGCGGTACATTCCTCGGGGTACCTTAGTGGTACTTTGCTGGTTGGGGATTTGAACTGGCAACCTTTCGATTACAAGTGCACGTCCCTAACCATTAGGCCACCACTTAAATCTGTGCCCTGTGCTCAGTACGATTTCCTTTCCGTGTGCAGAAATTTGATGAACAGGCTGAAGTTGTTTGGGTTGAATGGCCTAGTCTGTCATTCCCTAGGCGGCCACAAGGTGGCACATCATGCTGGGGAATTAGCTCCAGATCTCGCAAGTGCTACTTTGACATTAAATGACTTGTTTGCCTAAAAATGGAACGTTTAAAACCATTTTAATATCGTCTTCAGCGTGTTTGCAAATATACAGAATGTGTTCTGAGGAAGGCCGACAGCGAATCCTATCGTGAAAGTAGTTGTAGAGCTGGTGTTCAAGTAGTAAACTTGTTCGTGACGAGAAGTGCAAAGAGGTCTTTCTGTTAAGGAAGTGGACTGATTTTATTATTTGTAAATTAGATACTTAGCTCCATTTTTTTCCGACACAGCCACTTAATTTACATACATTACCCATAATCCTTAAGCTGCCCGCTGTGGTCGTCCTCGTTTTACAAGTTACCTGTACACAACTGAGAGGCGCCTCCTAGCTGATTACCCCTTGTGTTGTGATCTCTACTCACCCTGCAGACACAAGTGCAATTCTGGTATGACCGGTAGGGGTCAGGAATCTGCCCAGGGTGTATTTTATTACAGGACCCCCTCCCCTCCCTCTGAGGAAATGACTCATAGTTTAAATTTGGAAGGTCGGTCTTGACAACGTGAGGAATTGCATCACCCGCGCCCCCAACAGGCCCCGCTTTGGCACGGCATGATGCGATCACTCACATTCCGTTCAGGGCTCAGTAATTACCATCTCAGATCCAGTGCCTGGACCCTCGAAAGCAGCAGTGTGACGAGTCTGAGTCCGGCTGCCGATTTATTTCCCAGAGTCTGTTGTCTGGCAGCACTTCTGCTAGTCTGTGTGAGCTGAAGCCCCCCCGTTTCAGCTCGAGTGAGGCTCCTAACGCTCATTTGCTTCTGGGACCGTTTGACTCTGCGTGCGCATAAATGAGATGTGATTGTGATGGTCCCGGTTCCCCGCAGGGGACCGAGTCATCGACGTTGGGTCAGAGTGGAGGACCTTCAGCAATGAGAAGGCCACAAAAGACCCGTCCCGAGTGGGTGATGCTCAGAACCCTCTGCTCAACGGCGGGGACCTCACAACCATGATCAGCAAGGTACCGGAACCAGGGTGCACAGCACCAGCGCGTAACCCCCGAGCGCATTGGTGGTTTCTGGGCCTGCTTTCTGTAATCACCAGCTAATGTCAGATTCACATCGGATTGAGTCGCAATCGATTTATCGCCATGCAGGGAACAGGTGCAGCCAGCTTCGATGAGTTCGGCAATTCCAAGTACCAGAACCGCCGGACCATGAGCAGCTCGGATCGGGCCATGTTGAATGCCTTCAAGGAGATCAGCACCATGGCCGATAGGATCAACCTACCCCGCAACATTATCGTGAGTGTCCGCCTGCCGCCGACCAGACCGGCACGTTCTTTCACACAGCGTTTCTGACGGAAATGCTCCTTTTCTGTATCTCCCCCCAGGACCGAACAAATAACCTGTTTAAGCAAGTTTACGAGCAGAAGAGCCTGAAAGGCAGGAGCAACGACGCCATTGCCTCGGCCTGCCTCTACATCGCCTGCCGACAGGAGGGAGTCCCGCGAACCTTCAAAGGTGCGTCAAGCGTCTCCTGACCGCTGAAGACGTTCTTCTGTCCCTTTTAGCAGGTGTTTGCCACAACTGTTCCCTTTTCTGACGGCGTGTCCTCCCGCAGAGATCTGCGCCGTGTCTCGGATTTCCAAGAAGGAGATCGGCCGGTGCTTCAAGCTCATCCTGAAGGCGCTGGAGACGAGCGTGGACCTCATCACGACCGGTGACTTCATGTCGCGCTTCTGCTCTAACCTGGGGCTGCCCAAGCAGGTGCAGATGGCGGCCACCTACATCGCCCGCAAGGCCGTGGAGCTGGACCTGGTGCCTGGGCGCAGCCCCATCTCCGTGGCGGCTGCAGCCATCTACATGGCCTCCCAGGCGTCCGCTGAAAAGAAGACCCAGAAAGGCAAGCTTGCTAGATATCTGCCCCAGATCTTTTGCAGATGGATCAAGTCATTGGTGATTTTTTTTCCCTAATGACAAAAATAAAATGCTTGTCTCCCTCCTCAGAAATCGGGGACATCGCTGGAGTGGCAGATGTCACCATCCGACAGTCCTATAGGCTGATATACCCCCGAGCTGCCGACCTCTTCCCCCCCGACTTCAAGTTCGACACCCCCGTTGATAAGTTGCCCGCGCTGTGATATGTTTTCCTTTTGTTTTTTTTTTGTATTTTTAGGAGTTTTTTAAGAAATTCAATTTCTAAGAAACTTAACTTTGTTTTGCTGGTGAAATTCGAATCTTTGTAAAGAAGTTTCCGGGTATACAAGTGTACAGAACGCATTCCGAAGCTTTAACAAACTCGTCTCCTAAATCTCGTTAGTGTACATACTGTATATATGTCCGATTCGCAACTATAATTGGTGATTGCAGTTAGGCTGGTTTCATACTGTATTTACACTTTCTTTTTGTAGGAAATGAGCAAGTTATATTTTGTTAGTTGTATGCAATATACTTAGTAAATTTAAAAAAATAAACAGGCTTTCCAAAAAGCACCATTTCCCTGCCTGGCGAGTCATCTGTGGGGCAGGGAGGTGTGCATCCCGAAGGGGGGCAGCATAACTCTCTCGTCTTGTGGCTTTTGCTACATTCCTACTGACCTTTCCGCTTGCCGGTAAATTCCGTAAATTCCCCTATTGTTATAAAATACGCGGGGAATGTTGGGGGCTTCTTCATGTTCGGGGCAGGGTGTGGCTCACCGGATTGGGACTCTGTGCCTGTGGTTGCCATTCAAGGTCCCACACTGTGACCCCCCAAGCCTGCTCCAATATAGGCGTCGCATGGAGAGCTGGTCCCCATGGCAATGCACAATGTATCATCGTTCCATTCTGTGGCCCCCCCGTCAGGTATTCCAGTGCTGAGGGGGGGGGAGGGGGGTCCCCATCTGTGTCCCTCCCACTCCTCAGCTGCCGATGTATAAATTAGTCAAACTTATGCACACACCTTGACCACGCCCCCTGAAAAGTTGGTTGGACGAGTCTAACAGGTAAAATTTCCTTTTTCCAGAAACTGGAACATTTTCACCCGAGGGCTGTGCTTTGGTTTTTTTTAATCAAAGCCTGTCACGCGGAGCTCAGATATTGCCTCAGTGCGACATGATCAAGTCCAAACAAGGTGCCTACCCGTACACACACGGGACGTCGTACACACACGGGACGTCGTCCCCCCCCCACCAGGCAGCTCCGAATTTAATATTCCTACACTCTAGTGTTTGTATAACTTTCTATCTGATTCTGAAGCTAATTTACAATCCCCCCCCCAATCCATAATCACAACATGCATAAGAGGAAGAACCAGCCATCTCTGCTACACATGTTTAATTTGTGCATTCACAATATGCAGAATAACTGTAAAATATTTAGCACCCCACGCTCATCGCCGCCGCCCTGCAGGACCAGGCGGTGGCAAACCTTTCACAACCATCACTCCGCATGTGCTCAAGCAGCCGGTTTAGCATACAGTATATAGAAAAAGGTATTTACAACCTATTTTCACAAGCTAAAACTTTCAAAACTACAGGTAAAATTAGTGCTTTCAATGTAAATGTGTAAATACACCCCCCCCCTTCCCACCCTGTAGTGATTCATCTTTAAGAACATTTACTGTACAGCATCAGAGCTGAGCCCAGACTGGGCTCAGCGTACGAGAGTCCTTGCAGGCTGAGCTAGCACATGGGGTCCTCACAGACACCCGCAAGGTAACATCTGGCCCCTTGAACATCCAGACGATTACGACGATCTCGCTCCCGTTCTCCGAATGAAGCCGTGGTACGTGACCTGGATGGTCCCGGATCAGCTCTGCTGCTCTGGCTCGGCCCTGTCCCGGCTGGAAATAATACCCCCCCCCCCCCCCCCCGAAACAAAAAAGACGGGCTGCTTTGGCATGCACAATGCTAAAATATACACTTCACTTTGAATATACATTTTTTTACATTCCGTTTCAGAGGTCCAGAATGGCTTTCATCTTCTGACATCGCTCCATCGCTGAAATACCGAACATATCTACGTGTAAAAATGCGTCTCCCCCTTTACAGCAGATCCAACGTGCTGGTTTTCTAAAAGTACAATATAAAACTATACAGTTTGTTTCCCGATGATGATCGCACGGGACTTTTGATTCCCCCATTTCATTTAAAATTAAGCTCTCCCGGAAAATAGATTTTTCTTCTTTTTGCTGCGATTCCGACTTAAAATGGATACAAAAATATGTCAATTTGGCAACCAGCTCCGGTAGCGTTTCTGTACCTGTCCGTTAGCGATCGGAAGCTTTTTAAAATCAACGACGAAAACACATAAAGCATATTAAAGACAGGGGCAATAAATACAAAAATGAGGCAAGGATAACATTAACGTTGTGGCGGGAAGAGAGTCCGTTGGGGAAACCTTGAGTCTGATGTAAAGAATGTCAATATTTGATAGTCTCTTACTTTGGAGGGACCTCCAGTCTCACTGAAAATATGCAAGGATGCCCATAAGTTTGCCTTGGATGCAGTCCAACTGTCTGAGAAGCCAGGGGTATGGCAGGGTGAAGGAGGCGCCACTCTGCGATTGATCGAGAAGTGAGTTCTTGCACTAATTCATCGAAAATGTTCCCAGTGCTCAGACGATATGAAATGATCACACCTGTGAGGTCACCACCACCTGCTTCTAAGGCAGTTCTCTTAGAAATAGTCTTCATTGAGTTTATATTAAAAAAAAAAATACTTGTGGGTCCCAAAAATGGCACAGGGTGCAACAGAAGGCTTGGAGAGGAACGGCAGACCTTCGCCAGGAGAGGTTGGTGG